>AWUE01016134.1:0-34379 GCA_001974825.2 Corchorus olitorius | reverse complement strand
CCCCCCCCCCCCCTTTTTTTTTTTTCCCTTTAGTTTACAATTTCCAGACCCCAAAAAAAAGGCAGAAGAAAAAAAGAAATTGGGAAACAGGATAAAATAATAAAATAAAAACCTTGGAGAAAGAAAGAGAGAGAGACAAGGAGAAGAGACATGTCAGGAAGAAGAGATGTGCTTAGAAGCTTTCATCATCAAACTCCATTGCTTTCAAAGTTGAACCGAATCAGACAAAAGCTTCCTAAAACCCCAAAGGAGAAAAAGAAGCTGCCGCTGCTTTTTTTCATTTTCCTTTTCTTTTTTTCTCTTTATAATTATAAAGCAAACCCAGGAATCTTACAGTCCCTCCCTCCCTATACACTCCTAAAGCCTCCCTTTTTCATCATTTTTTCACCACTAGAATCATTACCCATTTTTACTATAACAACTCAACTCAACTCAACAGGGAAGCCAAACCCACTTCCAAAATCAATTTAAATTAAAATAAAACTATAGTAGTAATTAATTATTCCTAAATATATTTAATTTAATTTAACCATAATATCAGGATTTGACTCTGATATTCTTCCAAGTTATAAAAAATCACAAGAAGAAGCTTCTATCCTCTGCCCTTTTAAAAATGTAAGATTAAAAAAAGAGAAAGAGAGAGGAAGTAGAAGAGGCTGCATGAAAATTGGTCCTAACCTTCTTTTCCCCTTGTTCCCTTTTTTTGTCTGTTAATATCTTTTATACTAAGAAGATTTTTTCTTTCTTTTTTCAAGTCAAGCCCAGATTTTGCTCTGTTTTGCCCCCCCTGGCTTCATTCCCCTGCATTTTTTTTCCTCTGGATTTTGGGGATAAACAAACTAAACTAAACTAAACTATTCTATTTTTTGTTTGTTTAAACTAAACTATTCTATTATATCCATAGTTTCAACTATAGTTCATGAATTAATTAATAAAAATGCATGAAGATTTTTAAAAAAATAAAGGAAATTCCTTTAAGAAAAAAGTGGGGAAAATTAGAAGGGAGAGAAAAGGGTTAAAAAGGTACAACAACCCCCCAACAACTGATTCCTCTACCTAGTATTTTTCATTTTTTCTTCTTTTTTTTTCTTTTCACTTTTCTTTCTTTTTTTTTTTTTCTAACAATCCTACTCTCTCTCTCTCTTTTCTTTCTCTCTTTCTTCTACCTATGACTGCAAAAGTCCAAAAGCTTCTTCCTTCCTTCAACAATCTCATCAAAGAAATCATCAAGTTGGCCAACAATATTCTCAGCCCCAGATCTCAACACCCCAAAACACCCTTTCAAATTCTCCACTCTTTCCCTTATCCCTACTTCTGCTTCCCCTTCCCCACAAAACCTCTCAAGCTCCCCTCTCAGCTCTTCCATGGCCAACTTCGATCTCCTGAACTCGTAAAGCAATATCCCCGGCCTCCCATTGATCTGGTTGATCTCCGCCGCCACCCTTTGCTGCAATCTCGCCGTTGAGATCATGAATGGTGATCCGAAAAACAGACACCCTTCGTATCCTCCTCTGAGGAAACTCGATTCTGGCCAGCAATAAACCAGACCGTATAGCAAGATCATCAGAAGCAATGAGCTCACATTCCTCATTGCGTATAGAACTCCTCGGAATCCATTGAACCCATTCAGCTTTGACTCGATTGACACCTTCTCGTCGAACCTTAATGAAAGTGGTTGGATTCTGTTTTCCATCAACGCTCTGTTTTCTTCTTCCAATCCAACTGCTTCCCTTCGACACCCTGAAATTGCCCGTACCACCTGTTTGTTTTTGTTTCCAAAAGAAATATCAGATCATGAATTCAATTCAATGCTTTTTAACAATTCCATGTCTTTTTTTTGAAAAAAAAAAAACAGGGGAGACTCAACTTGGGAGAGTCAAGTAGTAGTAAAGTTGTAAGCTTTGGACCTGTCTGGAGAGCTGGGGAGTAAGATGACGATGATTATCAAGAGAAGAAGTGATATTAAAGCCAGCAGAGTAATAATTTTCCATGCCGGAGATGCCTGATTTAAGAACATGACAAGCTTCCCAAAGCTTGGAACTTTCATCCATGTATTCGTCGAGCCACTTGTCACCAACAGGAAGATGGAGTTTTTGGACAAGGAGAAGTAGCTGGGAATGGAAGGATCGGAGCAGAGCAAGAACCCTTTGAAGGAATTGAATTGACATGAAGTTATTAGAGAGATAAACACGTTCAAGATCATCTATGCCACGAGTGAGAAAGGTGTAGAATCCATTAACAGAGCTGGTTGAAGATGGATCCATTGTTAAAAGAAAAGAAGAAGGGAGTTAAAGAGAGAGAGAGAGAGAGAGAGAGTAAAGGGGAGGAGGAGAAAAGGTTATAAAGAGAAGGGATATTTAAATGGAAAGGAAAGAGGCATAAGGCATAAGGCCTAAGGGGAGAAGGGAAGAGCGAAGAGGGAGGAGGGAAGGGGAAGGGGAAATGGAATGGAATGGAATGGAAGGGAGGGAATATCTTAGAAGCTCAGGTTTCTAAGGTTGAAAAGGATTGTTGGGAGCAATGATGGGTGTTTCCTATAGAGGGGAAAGGATGATTGGTAATATGCCATTTTCATTGTTTAATGGGCAGAAAGAAGAGAAAGGAAAATTAAATTAAAATTCCCCAATTATTATAAACAAATTTTTCAAGAGTTGAGAAAATTATTACAAGAACAAATATATATATATATATATATATATATACCAGTACTACTAATACCAAAAAGGAAAGAAGAATGAGAAAGAGAAAGAGAAAAGGAAGAGAAAACCCACAAAAAAGAAAAGAAAAAAGGTTGGGCTAATGCCCTTATAGCCCTGCCACTTAAAGACATGAATTTTTTATCAACTCCCTTCCAATTTCTTCCTTTTTTCAGTTTGTTTTTTTTCTCTCCCCAGAATCTCCCAGCTCCCTAATTGGTAAAAAAGCAATTCAAAAGAGAGAGAAAGAAAAGAAGAAAAAAAAAAGCAAGTTGGTAATTTGTTATAGTGATCGGAAAATATTTATCAACATGTAGTATAAGTTTTATACATGTATAGAATATACGGTTTTATGTTGGATTGAGTGGACTTAAACAAGATTTTCAATTTGAGTATTGTAAAAAGAGAAATGTTAAGATAACTTTGCGATGTAGCGCGACTTGATTTTGAGTTAGAATGTATCATCTAATAGATTCATATAAAAAAATATTAATATTAACTATATATATATATTAATTTATTTATGATGATAGATTGTTGAGTTTATTGGGTACAAGTGGATCGGCCCGCGCTGGCGCATCGGGCGTTTAACAATCTACTTTTTTAAATAATTTTCTATTCGAATTAAATTGTTTGATACGTATGAAATTTCGAAAGTATTATGATTTTAAATGTGTTACATTTTTAAAAGGCTATACTATTAACATCGAGCATATACCCTAAAGTTAGCAATAAATAGTAAATATTAGTTTGTACATGGACAGGTGTAATAGCTTCAATTTTGTTTTCCCCTCTAAAGCGTGTACCACTTAAGCAAAAACTAAGTTTATTCTCTTTTTCATATAGACATGAAAGACTTGAAGAGAGGTTACAATTCTAGATAATTAAGGGGATAAGATTTATTATAACATTTATGTGAAAGGAAAGGATAATTACCAAAAAGGGCTCAAGGGCAAGAACTGGCTAGAAACTAACCTAAGGTCTTCTTAGTAATTTGACAGGTGAGAAAAGACAGAAAATGACAAAAAAAGTTCAAATGAAGCCTTCTCATCGATTCTCAAAAGGGGCCTTTGGTAAATTTTCTGGGTCTTTCAAATACTATTTAGTATATATATATATAATAAAGTTTGACTCGTTGATTTAGGCTTCTTATCTGTAACCGTTTCACCACCGTTTGATCGTTTCACCACCGTTTTGGGACCAATCAGAGCTTAAGTGTAAACTCCGTTTCAATCGCTACTCTAATAATCTCATCTGTACAGTACCTAATCTAATCTGTACAATGTATTCTCATCTATACAGTTGCCTAACAGTGTCAATTACACCGCTACCACACCACTCTACTAAACGGAGCCTGAGATTCTGAGATTCTAATTTCTTACGATCAGTGGAAAGAATTTGAATGTAAATCCAAATCCAAATTGTTGATAAAATTACATCCTGACTTGGTTGTATAGTTAGCTAAGTTTTGTATTTCAAACAATTTGGATTTGAATTTCCATTCAAATTCTTTCCACTAATACTTACAACTACTAATTCTTTCTTTCTAAGTTTCTTCCCATTTTAGAATTCAGATGTTTGCATTGAGCGCTCCCTTTGGTTTTGGTTTGGCTGCTTCCCAAATCTTTTCATTTTTTTCTTCCTCGAGCAACTGACTTTGGTCCTTCACTTCACCCTCCTCCATTCTATTGAAATTTGTGGATTTTATTTTTCCTAGATATATTACACTATATTATACTTTTTTCCCCTTTCGTGTTCTTTGATTTTTTCAAAAGGAAAGGGGGGAATTGAAATGATGAGGTTCCTTGTATATATATCTTGTTTAACCCTTCTACTATGCAAAAATCAGTCTTTTTAGGCCAAAATATTTTTTACTATTTCTTTTCTTTTTGGACAATTTGGATGATGTTTAAATAAAAGAAAAGAAATCTTTTCTTCAACGAATATATATATATATATACACACACACATAAATTGTCGAATTGCTGACCCAAAATCAACACCGTTGCTTTCACCAGCTTTAGGACCCATCAAACGGCGGATCCTAAATAAAAAAGATATTTGTCGATTTTGTTTAACATTGATTATTATTATTGAATTATTACTAATTTAATTAATACTACAATGTTTTGGGACCCAAATTTGTTACATTTGACCAAACAACTTCGTAATCATTAATTGTTCCTACTTGTTAATCAAACAGCAAATCAGCAATCGAATAGAATGTTTAAAAGGGAAGATTTCTTCTCTTCAAAAAAAAAAAAGGGAAGATTTCTCTCTTTCTTTCGTTTTTTTTTTTTCTTTTCTTCTCCTTTATCTTTATTCCCTTACCATAATTTTCTTAATTAGTAGAAAACAATTTATTTAAATATATATGTATATAATATGATATATGAATGTTCTTTTTTGTAGATGTAGGTGGGGGACCAGAAATCTTACCTATATTGGGTTATGTTTCAAATAAGAAAATGGAGTTTGGAATTGGAGTAGGGTGCTCGTGGGTTTTTGGAGAATGGGACATTTTAAGAGGATGTTGGTCTTTTGAGATTTTCATTGGAAAGTGATAAAGAAGAAGAAGAGGAAGCCAAGGAACTTTGTTTAAGGGCATTGATTCAACCGCCATTGCCCTTCATTATCTTTGATCTAGAAGAGCACACCCTTTAATTATGGAGTATAATATAATATAAGATTTGCCTTTGCCAATTTGCCAATTTGCCACCCCTCCCCCCCTATCTAATTCTACAAAATTATACTACATAGTATTATTATTGTTCTTGTTGTCACTCTTTAATTATTAATTGGAGGAATTATTATTCTATATATAATATAATACTCCATATCTTTCTCTTATTATTTCTCTTTATTTCAGTTTAAGAAAACATTAATTAGGTTCTAAAGTTTCATCTTCTATAAAGAATTATTTTTTTATAGTGTTCAAGCTTCTTTAATATAGGGATTGAAATGAGTTTTTGTCTCAACTAATATGTGCATGCTTCTTGAATTATCGTGGTCGCGAATTTGAATCTCATGTATTTGAGTTTTGTTAATATTTAACTCAAGTTTAATGTGAGTTTTATTGTAATGAGATTTCTATCCCTCATGGTATCCTCCCAACAAAATCTAGTGACTATATTAAGAGTTAAATATTTGAATTACAAACCATAGTCATTGCCTCATTGGCCAATTTGGAGAGGCAATTGTTGGTTACCTATAAAAATAACATTAGATATGGATATTATCTTATCTTTTTTATGTAAAGTAATTTGACCCTATAATTGAATTTCACCCTTTTTAGAACTTAAATTTCAAGCTACTCATTTGGTAGAGAGAAAGGTCGACCTATTACTATCTCCGTCCCGTTTTATTTGTCACGTGTTGATTTTTTTGTCAACCAACTCTATTTTTGACTATCAATTCTTACAAAAATATAATTTTTAAATTTTTTTAAAAATAAGCTTTGAAAAAATTGAGTTTTAAACATATTTTTTAAAATTTAAATTCCATATAATTTTTTCATAAATAATGGTCAAAGATGATTTATGTTGACCAAAAAAGTCAATAGATGACAATAAAAATGGGACGGAGGGAGTATTATTTAACAAAACTTTCATCCCATTTTGCTTCAAATAAACCCCTTAATACAAAGCAAGCCATGATTGTTATTATGATTTTTTTTTGAATGCTGATGTGATCACCATAATATGTTGATATATATGTCCAATTTAGGTTTATTGAGAATACAACCTAAGCTTTGACTAGTCGCCTTCTTAACACTAATTTCGATTCTATAATTATATTACATTTAAATTTACAAAAAAAAATGAAAATTTTGAAAGAGATTTGTAATAATGCCAAATGAATAACCCTATAACACATATCAAAATTAAAAAAAAATTCAATTAATCAAATTCATCTTTCACTTACTTTGTTATAAGAATGATGTCTTTTTGTTGAGGGCAATTCAAGGTGTTGTGTTGGGTTAGCACTTAGCAATACTTAAATCAGCTAATAAAAATCCCTGAATCTGAAGATGCTGTCATATGGCCCCTTATACAAACTATGGTGATTTTACTATTGTTTCATTATATCAAAAATCTTATTCGGAGAAAATAACCCATTTTAGGAATTAGGGCCTAATTTACCTTGACACTATTTATGGAAATGTGGCCCTTTATACAAATAATGATGATTTTACTACTACTTTGATTCTATCAAATTTTTATTCGAGAAAATCACTCGGTTTAGGGCTTAATCTACCTTGGCACTGTTTATGGAAATATGGCCCCTTATACAAATAATGGTCACTTTACTACTGTTTCATTATATCAAATTCTTATTCAGAGAAAATCACCCACTTTAGGCCCTAATCTACCTTGGCTGTTTATGGAAATATGGCCCCTTATACAAATAATGGTGACTTTACTACTACTTCATTATATCAAATTCTTATTCGGAGAAAAACACCCACTTTAGGGCCTAATTTACCTTGGCACTATTTATGGAAAGTGAAAACCATCCCTAGGGTCAAGTTTTTTGTGTGGTTGTGTGCACATCATAAATTAGCTACTGCAGAAATGCTTTATCATATATAGGAACTCCATTCCTAATTCTTACCACCATCTGTGCACTGATGCAATTGAATCTGATTACCATATTTTCTTTGAATGTCCACAATGTAGACTCTTTTGTAATATTATTAGTTGGAATTGGACTCATTAAAATCTATGGCCCCTGAATCTGAAGATGCTGTCATATCCCCTTATACAAATAATGGTGATTTTACTACTGTTTCATTATATCAAATTCTTATTTAGAGAAAATCACCCTCTTTAGGCTCTAATTTACCTTGGCACTATTTATGGAAAGTGAAAACTATCACTAGAGTCAAGATTTTCATGTGGCTGTGTGCACATCATAAATTAGCTACGCAGAAATGCTTTATCATATGTAGGAACTCCATTCCTAATCCTTACTACCTGTGCACTGATGTAATTGAATCTTATTACTATATTTTCTTTGAATATCCACACTATAAACCCTTTTATAATATTATTAGCTGAAATTAGACTCATCAAAATCTTCATTTGACTTTAGCATTAAAATCTATTTCTTTTGATAAGTTGTATAAAATTAGGAATTCCTTTTAGAAAGTGTGTTTGCTTTTCATCTTTGGAACTAATGAAAAGTAAGAAATGATTATATTTTTAACAATAAACCACTTAATTTCTCACTAGATTCATAATATATTGAGGATTTAATGCAAAGCCTTTTCCAACAATTTTTCAAAGATCACCCCTGTTCATGCTTCTTTCATCACATGTGAATGCCATTAAAATGAATTTGGATCCCAGCTCAAAATATCATGGACCACACTTGCCAAATTCACCAAGAAAACAAGGCATCTTCTAATTAGAATCAAAACGTGCTCTATCAATTAGGGAAGCTTGATAGAATTGTAATATTATATATTATATTATATTATAATATATATATACATATATACATAAAAACCCCTAAGTCAGTATTTATTTATATTGATTTACGTATCTTTATTTTTATACTAGATATTATCCCTGTGTATCTGCGTCAGATTTTTTTATTCCCGCACAAAAAATTTTAATTTTAAGAAGAAAAACATAAGAGCTTTTAATTTAAAATGCGAGAAAACCTTGAATAAACAAAAAGAGTTATTAATTCAAGTGGAAATATTAATTGTAACTAGATATTATTCCTGCGCATCCGCATCAAGTTTTTAATTTTATTTCAATAGTCGCACAAAAAATTTTAATTCTAAGAAGATTTCAATAGTCGCACAAAAAATTTTAATTTTAAGAAGAAAAATGTGACAGGCAAAAAGATTTTTAATTTTGGGATGAGAGAAAACCTTAAATAAAAGGAGAGTTATTAATTCAATATTATCCTAATATATTATTTTGGGTGAATGAAAATATTAATTGTAAAATCAATTTACCCAACCAATCAATTTTGGACAAATGTCATAAGGAGAAAAGCCAAATGCTGAGCATACAGCAGTTTGGGGATAACTTTAATATATAGGTAAGATATTATCTCAATGTATTATTTTGGGTGAGTGAAAATATTAATTTAATTAGATTATATTAGAATGAAATTAAATTTACTTACAACCAATTAAGTTTGGACAAATGTCAGAAGGAGAAAAACCAAATATTGAGAATATAGCAGTTTGGCGATAAATTTAATAGTAAGGTATAGATAAGTGTAAACTTCAAAAACCTTGATCTGAAATATCAAAAATAACCTTTTTAATTTTAAAAATTTAGTATTCCTTTCAAGGGTAGACATGTAATTTTATTTTATTTAGATTAATTAATTAATTATGTAATTATGTATTTTTTATTTCATTTAGATTAATTAATTATGTAATTATAGTTTCTTCAATCTCTTAATGTTCAAAGTATTTTGGAAGAAAATTGTGATTTACTAAGGAAATAAAATAATCGACAACATAATAAAAAACTTAATAAAAGAGCCACTTCTATACCAAAATTTTTAACAAATAAATAAATAACTTACAATCATATTCAGCTTTTTTTCTAAAAAAAAATATTTTAGGAAGCAATATTACTATACTATAGAATATTCGTATATAATTCTGTGCCAGACAAAAAAAAAAAAAACAAAGTGCTTCAAAGTTCTGGACAACAAGAAAAATTAATTAATATATTTTTATGCTACTTTAAATAAATTATCACTTAAATTGAATCTTATTTTTTACCTATTTTAAAGAGTATTAACCTCTTTGTTTCTCATAATTTTGGAATAAAAAGTCAATGATTTTTTTAGATTCGAATAAGAATTTCGTTGTGAACTGTTAATCAACATAACTTATTTTTCACTGCAATATACCACTAATGTTCTGAACCGGTTAATTTAACATTTTCTATTATATACTTTTGGTTTTACAAACATCATGTCACAATTGAATTTTTCTATGAAATTTATTATTAGTTCGTTATTGATCATAAAGTTCTTTGTTAAAAATAAATTCATTTGGTTTTAATTTATAAAGCCACTTTGGTTTTTAAAAAATCTAAATACCCTTATAATTTTTTTAAAATTTACATTAAATTGAATAAAAAACTAAAATAATAAACATTAAATATTAAAAAGTTCAATCCATTTTTTTTAAAAAATTTACAATTGAGGGTAAATTGGTCTCGGCATAAATATTATCAAGATGTGTGGTCATGATTTAACCTCAAATCCTGATGGAATTCAGTTTCTGCACCACCCTAATTCTAATTGAATTAGGAAAATCTTGTATTTTATTAATTTATGCCAAAATTATTAAATAAATAATAATTATTTTTATAACAATTATTATTAATAAATATGTGCTGCACCTTATGGTGATGTGGCAAAAAATTCATTGAAAGATGACTCCTTTTAATGAAGTTGTCAGCAAGTGCAACAGAAATTAAGAAACAAGTAGTTTGATGACACGTCACCTTGTAATTGAACAAGGGAGATGTCTCATGGGCTCAAATTAACAAGCACAAGCCGCCTCCTGTAACCTAGGAGGCGCCTTCCTGCTTTCAAAAGTTGTCTCCTTATTATTTGAATTTAAGGAGTCGACGAGTTAATATTTGTCGGCGATCAATTTATCTATCTACGTAAGAGAGGCGTGAGATTTTAAGGCTCACATCTCCTGTATATTTTTACTTTAGCATGGTGGAGAAATCGCCCAAGCCAGTTGTGCTCTCCCGGGGTGCAGAATGACAACTTTTACTTTTTGTTCAATTAAGGATGAAGTGCGAAATTGGTGAAATTGACTAAGGAGGAGTGGTGCGATTTCAACATGGAGCATACCATGATGATCCTTGAACTTACCGACCATTCTGGTGAAATCTTAGCTCAAATGACAGTTGAAAAAACTTTGTCGGGTTTTCAATTAAGGACATGTTATCGTTTTAAGGGGATTTGAGCCTAGGTTTCGTGCTAAGTGAGTTGGAATACTTTTTATACATGATTTTATGGCTAAGTGTCCAAATCGAGCCATTTCATGTTTCGGACATAACTTTTGCAAGTTATTCAATTAAGGACAAGTGGCTTTACCACCTCGGTTTTGGCCATTTTTCGAAATTGATGGTATTTTTATGAATTTATGAGTTTAATATGATTAAGTATGGTGGACCCAAATCTTGACATTCAGGAGCCATCTCCTGACTAAATTAGTTGTTTAAAGCTCAGAGGAGGCAGCAGGACACGCTGAATTGCGCCAAGGAGGAGAGGAATTTGAAAGTTCCATGTTTACAAGGACTCTATGAGGTTTCAAGAGGTGTGCGGCGTCTAGAGGCTAGTTCAGAGGCCATGGCATTTTCCTGGCAATTTCTTGAAGATCGAAGTCATCTCCTTGCTCGAAACTGACGTCTCCTAAAGTAGTTGAATTTGAGTCAGAAAACCGCCAAGCCCATTAAGCTACGAGGCCCATGCCGACCCCTATATAAAGGGACCACACCCAATGCTTCAAACTATGCTTTAACACGCTACAAACTTGCTCCGTGCAAAAATTCAAGCTCTGTGCTTTTCTCTCAATTTTCGCAGTAGAAATTCTACGAAATCTTCGCGATTTCATCTTGTTCATCATGAGTTCATCTCATTCTTCAATATTTTTCTCTTTCAATCTTGTCTCTGGACGTTAAAACACTTGTTACTCGTTTATTTTTCAGAAATAACAATCAACTTGTTATTTTGTTCTCTTTTCATCAAGAACAACCTTTGAAACACTTTATTTTTTATAATCTTATCTGGGATCGATGATTTAAATGCTCCAGTGTGACTTTGATCCAGTCCCCACAATTCACTCGCTCTGATCTTTAATCTGCTGCAACGCGCACCGGCCTTACGTTTACGCACTCTTTGTCAATTTCAGCAAATTGACTGGCACGACCCGCGCTGTCATTTAGTTATTATTCACAAAAACTCTCAAAGAGATTTTTTACGCAACATCTCTTTTTGGCATGCCCGGTGGGACACAACAAGATTTGTCTTCTCAGCTCGGCGTTTCAAAAGTCTATTTTCCAAGTCGGCGATCCCTGACTTTCCTTTTGATTCCGCAGCACGGTGTTCGCCTCACTTTGGCCCATACCAACGTTTCCCTTCGGCGTTTCAAGATGGGACACAAGTCTTCTCATCCTAGCGATTCGACGATTTACTTTCTTTACTTTTTCATTTATTTACTTTTACTCCTTTAATCGTACTACGCAACTATGCAACCAAAAAATGGAGATGGAAAGCGGCCTCAAGATCCTTCGAGCCATGGCCAACATGGCGCCACTTGCAAGGATGAGGCCGACCCTCCCCTGAAGCAAACAGTTGTTGATCCAGATATGTGGCATGCTCTTGAAGTTATTGCACAGACCATTGAAAAACTGGATATCTCCCAGAACCTCATAGTGTGTGAGTTGGCTTAGGAGAGGGTTGAATCGCAAGACAACATCCAAAACATCACCAATAGGATGGAGGTCGGCCTTGGGGGCAAAATCAACAGCCGCTCCAACTACCTAGCGCCCTACCTGCACCACCGCCTCAAAATGGTGCGAACAACGTGCAACATGTAAACAACCAAAAAGTACCGCCCTTACCACAAGGAGCAGGTCAACGTAGACTTGGCGTAGAAAATGCTCTTGCACATCAACAAGATCTCGCATTAAACTTACCTAAGATGGTTGCTTATCAGACCAAAATAAGCCCTATTTGTATGATCATTTTCCTATGTTTTTAGGAGATTTTATGCTTGATTATGTTTGAATATGTCTTATTATGGCAATTTTTGTGTTCATAGGTCTTGAAGAGATGAAAAGTGCAAAAGTGATGATTTTGCTACTATTTGGAGCTATTTTCATGGAAATATGACACAATAATTCAAGTGGATTTTTCAAGGAAGAATTGTAGATTCAATGCTCGTGAATTGAAGAACCTTTGGAGATGATTTTGATGCTTAAAGAAGCCATGAAGATAATTGCTACAAGTTTCCAAGGTGAAGAGATCAAGAACATTGATGATTGAGTTAAGAGGATAAGAAATTCTGACGAGTCGCCAGTTGACCTGGGCGGCTAGGCTTAACAACCTGGGCGCCTGGGCACCCAGGAACAGTCGGGGTGCCAAATCAGCGCTCAAGCCTTGTGTTTTCCTCTTGAAGCTACTCCAATGGATTGCGATTTCAGCGAGATTTTGGGTGAAAATTCATAACTTTTTTTACAGAGCTCCAAATGAGACGATTCAAGATGCGTTGGAAAGCTAACTCAAAGATTTACAACTTTGCTGCAGATTCCGAAGCCTAGTTTTGTGGATAATATGGTCGAAAATATCCCTGAAGATTTCAGATAGAAGCAATTTTGGGTCAGACTTCGGTTTACACAAGTTTCAACCTATGAAGCTATCCTAAACCGACTTGGAGACCTATTCAATAGATAAGCACGACCCTAGGGTTAGTTTAAGTCAATCCTAACTCTAATTGGAACCCTAAGTAGCCTCCTATAAATACCCACTTAAGTAGAAGCCCTAGATATACACAACTTATTCTTAATTTTTAGATACAATCTTTTTACTCTGAGAATGCTCTGTGTTTTCTCTCTTCCTCCCTGGGCAGCCGTCCAAGGGTGGAAGCTCTGTAAGTTTTCTTCTTTTCTTAGTTTATTTTAAGGATTTCACTCAATTCATGAGTGGTTAATCCTTTATACTTCTTTTCCTTTGATACTTTCAATTAATTGATATGGGGAGATTTTTGTTCTTATAATTTGTTATGATTTTTCTTGATTGAATATGTTTATTAATCCCTATGGTTAAGTTCATGGTTGATAATTGGGATTGTGATGATTGTGATTATTGACTATGATACTCATGATTATGATTTTTATGGATTTATGCGGCCGTAAATGAAGTAATTTGATTAATTGATCTATAGCTAGATTATGTTGAGTACTTAGCTGTCAGAGTTAATCATTAGTAGCAAATTGATCGCCACTAGCCATGGGTTCATTGGGAATATAAAACCTTATCGAAATCTAGAGGCCTAATGGTAATAAAGGAAGATAAGCTTGGTTATAATTAATTATGCATGTGAGAATTGAATGATCTTAATGCTTTATTCTTTGATGATCCTGCATTCACCGTTGGGAGAAATCTTAAATAAAAGGGTTAATCTTTGGGCCTAGCGGAGTGAGATTAGCTAATTGAAGTTCGCTTTGAAACCTAGACCAATATGTCCAATTAGGGTTATTGAATGAAGCTTGTTTGATGTTTTACCTCTAGCAATAGACTGGTGTAAAATTGATACTTGCTAAATTTGATAATAAATTGTATCAAATTCATATTCTGTATCGATGATTCATATCTCTTAATTAATTGAATTATCATTGGAAGGAAGTATGCTTTTAGTTAATTGTTCTTTTAATTAGTTTTCTAGTTTTCATTAGTTTTAAGTAATTGTTCTTTAGTTTAGTTTATTTAATTGTTTCTCATTAGTTATTTTAAATCCCCAATTTCTTTAGTTTTAGATTTATCTTTAGTGTTTTCAAGTGTTTTGTTTTCAATTATCGTTTCACCCTTCTCTATGGGATTCGACCCCTACTTGCCCTACCTAGTTAGTTAGATTTTGTGGGGATTATTTTGTGATTTATCGACGACTCGATTAGTTGCTTACAACATGGAAGAGGTGAACAATGTTGAACCTCGAGTAGTGGTTTACGTCCCACCTCATGTAAGGAACGACAACGGAAACAGACATGGGAATGGGGATGACGCAGAGAATGGCAACATACGCCATCCTGCTCCACGTCCTCTACCTCAAGTTGTTGTACCTCTCCCGAATGCTGTGAGCCTCCCTGCACCTGCTAAGACGAAAGGTCCAATGAATCAAAATCACATCAGGGAGTTGATTAAAGACATGATCGGCCGCCCTACCTTTAGAAGAATATGCCGACCATCATTTCATAAGTCTTATCCTAAGGAATATGATAGACTGCATCCACTTCCAAGAGGTTACAAAGTACCTGACTTCACAAGTTTCTCTGGAACTTCGAGTGAGCACACTACCTTGGAGCATATTGCTTGTTTCACAGTGCAATGTGGAGAAGCTAACTCTGGATATCACAAACTTCGTTTGTTTCCAAACTCCATCACTGATTCGGCCTTCACGTGGTACATCAACTTACCGCCCAACTCAGTGAGGACTTGGGAAGATATGGAGAGGATGTTTCATACACAGTTCTATCGGACTGAACCTGAAGTCTCCATGGCTGATTTGTCATGTCTCTATCAGAAGAAATGAGAGTTGGCTGAAAATTACTTGGCTCGTTTCAAGAAGCTAAGGAACCGATGCCGTACAACACTCCATGAGGAAGAGTTTGTGCGTCTAGCACACAATGGACTTGACATGGAGCTTCACAAGAAATTTGAAGGAGTTGACTTCAGAGACTTTTTCGAGATGTCGACCAAAGTAGCAAGATATGAAGCTTTCTTGCAAGAAGACAATGAACGCAGAAGTTCATCATATGGCACTTACTACCAAGAGTCGAATTTTGAGCTTGGAATAGTTGAGGTCAAGGCTGATAGGCCTATTGAGCGTCCATGTCTAGTGAAGGCAGGAATTGGACATCCTCAAACGCAAGAAAGGTTCGCTACTACAACACCAGGCAGAATAGAAACCATACAACGGAAGAAGAACTTATTCGTTTGATGTCTTAAAAACAAATGAAGTTTTTGATTTTTTGTTTAAGTCTGGTATGATTAACCTTCCACCAGGACACAACCTTCATTCACCTGAAGATTTCAAAGGAAGATAGTACTGTAAGTACCACGATTCCTGGAGGCATTCAACCAATAACTGTATAGTATTCAAGAATATAATACAGGAGAAAATAGAAAAGGGAATATTGAAGTTCCCTGAACCTCCCAAGGAAGACAAGGGAGTTAACAAGAATTTTTTCCCAACACCAGTTCATATGGTTGCGCTTAATCTTCAAAAAGATGGGTAGTTGACCATTAAGGATGCAGGGGAAGAAGAGGTAACACCAAAAGGGACAAGTCCGGCTACAAGGTATCCCTTGTCAGTCGACCCTCAACACAAGGACAAGACTCATCATCGTTCTACAAGAATCAAGAGGCATGGTGATGGAATTGAGCCCAAGCCTTTAGGCCTTATTTTAGACCGACCTTTGTCCCCAAAATCGGCCGCAATGAGGCTTACAACACCAAGAAAGAAGTTGGAGTTTTCTTCATCTTCCTTGATGTGTCCTATTACTTGATGTGTCATATTACTTTGACAAAGAAAAAAGAAGTTCAAAGGAGGTTGGACTTTTCCTCAAAAACTCCACTTCAAAAGGAAGAAAAAGTAAAAACAAAACTCGTTTATGATCCAAGGAATAAGAAAGAAGCCTATCTTCCATATCGCAAGTCGAGCAAAAGAGAACATGGAGAGTCATCTTTTAAGGTGGCACCTAATACCTTTCGCTTGACGTCATCTCTTTCCCATAAAGCGTAGAAGCATTCCAAGAGGGGATATGAGCAGCAGCCACAAGATGAATTTTGTTCAAAGCCTCATTCAAAGAGGGCTAGGCATGAAATCAAACCTCGGTTGGATCATAGGAAAGATGAATATCGCCATGTAGCTGTGGAAAGGGAGATGAAGTTGCGAAAAGAACATGCACGACCTAGAATGGTCAAGCCACCATCAAATGCTCTGAATGGTGTGTGGCAGAATGTGCAGCATCCCAAGCATCCTGCTCAACCTATACAAAGAAATAGGATGACTATTTTTTTCCCAACACCAGTTCATATGGTTGCGCTTAATCTTCAAAAAGATGGGTAGTTGACCATTAAGGATGCAAGGGAAGAAGAGGTAACACCAAAAGGGACAAGTCCGGCTACAAGGTATCCCTTGTCAGTCGACCCTCAACACAAGGACAAGACTCATCATCGTTCTACAAGAATCAAGAGGCATGGTGATGGAACTGAGCCCAAGCCTTTAGGCCTTATTTTAGACCGACCTTTGTCCCCAAAATCGGCCGCAATGAGGCTTACAGCACCAAGAAGTAAGTTGGAGTTTTCTTCATCTTCCTTGATGTGTCCTATTACTTGATGTGTCCTATTACTTTGACAAAGAAAAAAGAAGTTCAAAGGAGGTTGGACTTTTCCTCAAAGACTCCATTTCAAAAGGAAGAAAAAGTAAAAACAAAACTCGTTTATGATCCAAGGAATAAGAAAGAAGCCTATCTTCCATATCGCAAGTCGAGCAAAAGAGAACATGGAGAGTCATCTTTTAAGGTGGCGCCTCATACCTTTTGCTTGACGTCATCTCTTTCCCATAAAGCGCAGAAGCATTCCAAGAGGGGATATGAGCAGCAACCACAGGATGAATTTTGTTCAAAGCCTCATTCAAAGAGGGCTAGGCATGAAATCAGACCTCGGTTGGATCATAGGAAAGATGGATATCGCCATGTAGCTGTGGAAAGGGAGATGAAGCTGCGAAAAGAACATGCACGACCTAGAATGGTCAAGCCACCATCAAATGCTCTGAATGGTGTGTGGCAGAATGTGCAGCATCCCAAACATCCTGCTCAACCTAAATAAAGAAATAGGATGACTTGGAGGAGACGTGAACTCCGAAGAAGAGCAAAAGCTAGAATGGAGGATGAGACTGACGCCATGTAAATAGATGGAAGTGGACAAGAAGATGCAAAGGAGATGCCACCCATCGACACAATACATACATCTCTCATGGACTTAACAAACATGGGAGTGGAGCTATGCAAGACAAAGATCATCTCTGAAGAAGCGAGACTCAATGAGAAGGCACTCAAGCTGGATCGAAGAGAAGTTGAACTCCAAGAGCACAGACAAACCTTAATTGACATAGTTTATGGTAACAGAGAATTTTCTTGCCTTGAACTACATTTAAGAGGCCCTATCAACGAGGAAGTCGTTCGCTTTTACAGAAAGCTGGCATGGATGCGCTCGTTATGGAGGATGAATGATTGAGCCAAAATTAACCCTATTTTTATGATCATTTTCCTACGCTTTTTGGTATTTTTATGTGTGATTTAACCCTATTTTGTAAGTATTTGTGTTTTTAGGTCTTGAAGAGAAGAAAAGTGGAAACTTGTTGTTTTTCACTATTTCTGGAGCTTATTTGATGACTTTTGTCACAAATATGGACTAGCAATTTTGAGTTAAGATTTAGAGATTCGAAGTTCGTGGTTGAAGATTAATTGAAGATAATTTCAAGATATGAAGACCATTGAAGAATTATTTCAAGAAGCAAGAATTGAGGATTGAGTTTAAATCGCGAAGGATTGAAGATAAGCTATGGAGAAGCTTTGAAGACATGGACTTTTGAATTTTTTATATGGGATAATATTCAGCCTATATGAGCCCACAATTGGAGTGAAAACCCCAATTTGTGCCGCACAAGCCCAAGGAAATATTCAATTCCCGCAACCCTTTCCTATTTGGATTAGGATTCTGCGCAATCTCGGTAAAAAGGCCATAACATTCTATTCAGACATCAAAAAAATGTGTGTGAGTAGGCGTTGGAAAGAGGACTCCGAGATCTACAACTTTGCTTTGAAGCCCAAAGCATAGTTCTGCCATCTTCAAGTCCGAATTTGCTGTTGAAGTTTCTGCACGATTCCAGAAATTTCCTGAAGATCAAATTTTACTCTAAGAAGACTTTTAATCCAACTTGGAGACCAAGTCAAGTCCTCTAAACCGCCCTAGACTCTTCCACTATAAATACCCACCTTATGTTAGCCCTAGAGAACACAATTCACAATTCTCTTCATCTATTTTTCTATTTTTCTCTTCTTCTAGTTTTTAAGTGAGGGTTTCGCCCCCTCTCTTTGAAGAGAGGGGTGCGATACCTTTGTAGCAGTCAAGGGGATATTTTACTTTCTTATTTTGTAAGTTATTCTCTTCTTAAGTCTCTCAAGGATTTTTCCAAATCCATAAGTAGCTAAATTCTTAATAGTTCTTATCCTTTGGTGATTTTAATCAATTAATTATGGTGAGATTTGTGTGCTTATAATTTGATATTTGTTATTGATTGATAGTTTGTTAATCTCTGTTTTATTTTATGATCTTGATGATTATTGATTTATGTGGCCACTAATGATGTAATTGAATAGATCTATAGTTAAATCAAGCTAAGGGCGAGTAACTCAAGTTTGATTGTGTTGTAACAAGTTGGAGTCAGCTGAGAGGCGTCCAATGGGATTAGTAATCCTTATTTATTAGTCATGAATAAGTTTGGTTTTACTTGTTATGCAGGTGTGAATAATTGTCCTTAATGCTTTGTTCTTATCAATCTTTCAACCTGAGAGGGAAATTGATTGTTAAGAATAAAAGAGGTAAATTAAGCTTGAGAAAGACCTTTTATCTAATATACATGATAGGGTTTTCCCTAGACCAATTATCTAATTGAGAATAAAATATTAAATTCATCTTTTAAATCAATGATCTATAGTTAAATTGATTGATTTCTACCATTGGAGAAGAAGTATACTTTCTTATTATTGTTTTCTTTATTAATTGCTATAGTTTAGATTTAATTTATTTTGCTTTGCTTTTAGATTAATTGTTTTTTATCGCTATTTTTAATCCCCTGCTTTTGAGTGATTCGTAGAGAAGATTTTATCTTTGGATAAGTCTATTCCCCTTCTTTGTGGGATTCGATCCCTGCTTGCCCTATCTACTTAGTTAGGTTTTTGTGGGGATTATTTTGTGATTTGCTAACGACCAATCACAATTTTGGCGCCCTTGCCGGGGAAGGAAGGAAAAGATTGAAGATTTAATCATCTCAAGAATTTTCTCTTATTTTTGTGTTTTTAAAAAAAATTCTCTTATTTTTTTTGCATTAAAAAAATTTATTTTTCAATTTTTAGTTTTAATTTTCGTTTAAGAACTTTTACTACTAATTTTTCTTTTAAGTCTTTGTTTTTCTAGAAAAAAAAATTCCAATGGAGCAATCACGTTCCCTAGGGGAATTGAATTTCACACGTGAAATGAAGCCCATATGCATTGATTATCCTGACATGGATATGTCCTACGAATTGAAGCCTGGAGTGGTCCGTTTGTTGCCTTTTTCCATGGAGAAGAGCATGAAAATCCACATGAGCATCTGCGAACTTTCTACACCAAGTGTGCTTTGATCACTGGAATGCCGGAAGAACAAGTGAAGCTGCAAACTTTTCCATCCACCTTAGAAGGAAGAGCAAGAGAATGGTTCTGGAGTTTACCATCGAAATCCATCACTTCATGGTGCGGATTACAAGAAGCCTTCTTGGAAAAGTGCTTTCCAAACTCAAGAATTTCCGAAGTTAGGAAGAAAATCACTGCTAGTTGCCAGCTACAAGAAGAAACATGGTATGAATATTGGAAAATTTACAACAAACTATGTGAGAGTTGCCCATATCATGGATTAAGTGAAGGATTTTTAATCCAAAACTTCTATGATGGGTTATCTCAATTGGACAAAACCAATATTGATGCTACTAGTGGAGGCGGTCTGAGATTCAAAACTCCTGAAGAAGCGAGGAAACTATTGAACAAGATGGAAGAAAACATCTCTCAATTCAACAAAACAAGAAGGAGTTCGTCAACAAGTGAACCTGAACCAGAATTTCTTCAAGGGATCAATGATCGTTTTGACCAAGTTAATTCAGCCATTACTTCTTTGGCAAATCAACAAGAGATTATGACCAAGATGTTCACATAGTTTCTGAGCATGCAAAGAGAACCTCGATGGTTACCCCAATTCATTCAATCACCATTGAATTTTGCTCAAGGATATGAAGTCAACTCAATTGGAGAAAATCAACAGTGGTATGCACGAGTGAGGGAGTCACCAGCGGTTCCATTTCCTCCTTTAATATCACCATCATTTGCACCTGTACCACCACCAGTTGCTGTACGCAGTGAGCAAGTGACAAGCAACATGGTGATTTCAACCAGAAGTGAAAAAAACGCAGTCAAGAGCTAGGAGGATCAATCTTCTTCATCATCAAAAGCTTCTCATCGCATTATAAGGAGAGAAGGGAGATTTAAGGGGATGAAAGACATCGAGATCACTTATTATCCACCACCGTTTTCCTCAAAGGTTTGCGCCACAAAGAAAGACCTGCAGTGAAGAAAGCCGACTCAATTCACTTCGGAAGATGGAGGTAAACATTCCTTTAGTTGCTGCAATTACACAAGTTTCAAAAGATCGATGGAAGCAACTTGATGGGTTGGCAGAGGCTACACAAAGAGATCATGAGGTAGAAATCGACGTCCCAATTGTGAAGGAATTAGAAGGAGTGTCAAGCGAACCAAGGGATGGTATGGAACCATATGAACTTGATTTGCAAGACTCTTTTCAATTTTTCTTCAATGATGAAGATGAAGAACCCTTTATGGCCTACGTCCCTACTCTACCAAAGGAAGTTTCCAAGATTGTGCAAGAAGGAAAAGAAGCATCGAAAGAAGAGATCAAGATTGCCATCCTAATACCTTCTCCTCCAAGATTCGCAGAGCAAAAGGAAGAGCCACCAGACGACAAGAAACTTAGACATCCTGAGTTGAAAGTTGATAACTAACTTTTGGATTATGAAGATCAAGATTTCTTGGGAATCAACAAGCTTCTTAAGTCTGAATGTTTTGGAGAGATCAAACACGAGGAATGGATATCTATGGATCAATTCTTCTCTGAGGATAAGCAAAATTGCCAAGATGAGAACACTTTCCAAAGGCAAAATAGGAGTAATGCTAATCAAGAATGCCGAAAGCATCCATTGCATCAACCACTCACGACAACAAAGATGGCATTGTCATTCCTAACCATTCATGGAGTCGCCCTCAACATAATTGGTGATTTCTTTCCTTATCTCTTCTTTTATCTTTCATATTTTTATGCTCATATTCTTCCAATATCACCATATTTGTTTTATACTTTGAAGTGGTATGATCCACCCTAACAAAGGGAGATGAAGGAAAGTCTAGCCAAAGACATTGAAGAAAGGCGCCGCTTGGGAGGCAACCCAAGAATTTACTAACATTTTTATTTTCTTTTTAGTTTTGTTTCGGTTTTTCTTTTTAGGATTTCATATTAAGGATTCAAAAGCGAACAAATGGAGCTTACGTTTTTGGAGATCGCAAAGGAAAACGAATGGAGCTTATGCTTGGAAATAGAGATGATTTCTTAAACTCATCTCTGTTTATTTTTTCTTGAATTGCTTTGATTGATTATAGCTTTGATTTGATTGCCTATTCCTTGATTCGAATTAGTTGTATGCATTTGTATCTTATTTGTTTTCTATGCTTTGATTTAGAACTTTATTTTGATTCATATGCTATGATTTCTATGATTGATGCTTTGAATTGCTTGAATTACTTAATTGGTGCGCGCTTTCTTTGTGAGTCAAGTCTTTCATTAGCTCATCTATTTTTAACCATACTTTTTACACATTTGCATTTACATGATTTCTTCCAAAAATTTCAAAACTCAAATTTTTTTTATTTTTTTGTCAAAATTCATACATTGAGGACAATGTGTCTTTAAGTGTGGGGGAGAGAGTCTACATGCATAGATCCATGCCATGCTATTTTTTCGATAATTTTGAATTTTTTTTGCATATATTGAGCAATTAATTTGATTATGATTGATGAATGCTTAGAATTTTTAAGAATGCTTTATTCATTGATTGATTTTTAGCATGTCATCTGATTTCTTAGAATTAGGTATAATTAGAGTTTTTGATATGAGCTTATTCATTTATTGCTTCTATAATTATCTATTTCTAGAACTTGTGGTTAATCTTGTTGAAATTACAATTATGAAGGAAAGTCTAGCCAAAGACATTGAAGAAAGGCGCCGCTTGGGAGGCAACCCAAGAATTTACTAACATTTTTATTTTCTTTTTAGTTTCGTTTTTGTTTTTCTTTCTAGGATTTCATATTAAGGATTCAAAGGCGAACAAATGGAGCTTACGTTTTTGGAGATTGCAAAGGAAAACGAATGGAGCTTATGCTTGGAAATATAGATGATTTCTTAAACTCATCTCCGTTTATTTTTTCTTGAATTGCTTTGATTGATTATTGCTTTGCTTTGATTGCCTATTCCTTGATTCGAATTAGTTGTATGCATTTGTATCTTATTTGTTTTCTATGCTTTGATTTAGAACTTTATTTTGACTCATATGCTATGATTTCTATGATTGATGCTTTGAATTGCTTGAATTACTTAATTGGTGCACACTTTCTTTGTGAGTCAAGTCTTTCATTAGCTCATCTATTTTTAACCACACTTTTTACACATTTGCATTTACATGATTTTTTCCAAAAATTTCAAAAACTCAAAATTTTTTATTTTTTTGTCAAAATTCATACATTGAGGACAATGTGTCTTTTAAGTGTGGGGGTGATCGGTCGTCAGCAATCATAAAAATAAAATCCCAACAAACTCCTAACTAAGTAGATAGGGCAAGTAGGGGTCGATCCCACAGAGAAGGGTGCTAGACTTTATCCGAAAATTCAGTCCTTAAAATCTCTCAAGAACAACACAGAAAGCAGAGGGTTTAGAATAACAATTAAGAAGAAAACAATTATACTAGAAAACAAAGCAAAGTAAATTAAATCTAAGTCTATGGCAGATAAGAAAGAAAACAATAATTAAGGGTATACTTCTTCACCAATGGTAGAAAACAATCAAATTAATTATGGGTCCTTGATTTAAAAGATAAATTCAATATTAAATTCATGATGATAACTGGTCTATGGAAAACCCTAACATGCTATTTAGATAAGATTAGTCGTCAAGCCTTAAATTACCCCTTTTTCCTCCTAACTAATCAATTAGCCGTCAAGTCTTAAAGATTTGCTAGGATTCAAAGCATTAAGATCAACTTTTATTAGTTCTTTCACACATGCTTAATAAATAAAACCATACAACAACCAGATAAATCTGATCAGTGGCATGCAAACCCAATTAACCCGCCGTCAAGCGTGATTAACTTGCTACATACAATCAAGAATAAACATACCAATTAAAACAGAATTTAACATGCTATCTATCAAGAATAAAATACCAAATTATAAGAACAGAAATCTCACCATATTTAATTGATTGAATTCACCAAAGGATCAGAAGTATTAAAAATTTAGCTACTCATAGATTCGGGAAAATCCATGAGCGGCATAAGAGTACTTACAAGACCTTGGAGGGGCGAAATCTCCTTGCAAAATACCTAGGTATGCTGCACCCCTCTATGGCTAGAGAGGGTGGCGGCACCCTTGTCTAAAAAACTAGATCTAAAGAGAAAAATAGATGAAGAGAAAATATCTATGTGTGGTATGTGAAGGTATGTGTTTTGTGTTACAGGAGGTGGCTATTTATAGTAGAAATAACCCTAGAAATTCCAATCCTAACTTGGAAAGAGGTCTAAGTCGGTTTTGAGTCTAACTTAGAGTCCAAGTTAGATTAAAAGTCATCCTAGAGTAGAATCCAAGTTAAAATAGGATCCTGAAAAAATCCTGATTTCGTGCAGTGACTTCGACGGCCTTTTTGGGCTTGAAAGTGGCAGAACTGGGTCTTGGACTTCAAAGTAAAGTTGTAGATCTCGGAGTTAGCTTTCCAACAAGTACTCATAAGCTTCAATCGGAGGTCTGAGCAGATTGTTAAGATTTTTCTACCAAAACTGCGCCTGAATCCTAATTCTGTTAGGACTAGAATCGGGAATCTACGAGATTTGGATATTTCCTTGGATATAGGAGTTATTAATTGGGATTTTAATTCCAATTAATGATTTATATGGGCTGAGTATCTTCCCATATAAAATATCCAAAAATACCAAAGCTTGAAGGCTTATCCATGGCTTGTCTTCAATTAAGGCTCCAATCTTCAATTCTTGCTCTTGAAATAAATCTTCAAAAATCTTCAAGTCTCCAATTTATTTTCAAATTGTCTTCAAACACGAACTTCGAATCTCCAAATCTATGCTCAAAATTGCTTTGCTAAAATCTGTGTAAAAAGTCATCAAAATAGCCCCAAAAATAGTGAAAAATAACAATTTCTCATTTTCACATCACTTAAAGGCTCAAAACACAAATATTAATAAAATAGCATATATTTAAACATAAATAGGTCCAAAAACATAGTAAAATAGCCATAAAAATAGGGTTGTTTTTAGCTCAATCATATTTCCCCCACACTAAATCTTTGCTAGTCCCTAGCAAACTAGTGTAGAAAACTATGAAAATCACTAAACTGTAACACCTAAAAAACTCTATAATCCTAAACTAATGCAAATCAAAATTTTATTTAATAATTTTCAAAAACTTTGAATGCATACACATATTAAGGATCAATGTAATTATGAAATCAAAACAACAAAGAATCATAAGAGCACTTAATTCTAAAGATCAACAAATAACAAGCATCTTTATTCTTAAGTAGTTCTAATCACTTACCATTCATTACATCCTATAACTACTTCTTTCCATAGGCTTATGTCTTCACCTTTATCTCCATTACTCAAAGGAATGCATATCATGGATACAAATCAAGGATTTTCGTGTGGGTTATAATAGATTTTAAAGGGTAATTGATTTTTAGAAAATTGAGGTTACTAACCTCGAAGTGTTCATGATTTGGGGTTACTAACTCCCATTTTGAGGCTACTAGCACTCTAGAAGGACTCCTTTTTATTTTTTCAGAGGGACAATATTTCTGCAATTCCATGCCTCTTATCCTCTTTCCAAGGGTTACTAACTCTTTTTGTTAAAGAAAAGAGTGACAACAATGGATTGATATATATTTTTTTTAAAGTATGCAGAAATACCTCTTCTCCTCTTGCATGAAAGCACTTCTTTTTGAAAACAATTTTTTAACTACCCTTTTATATAAGTAGTCCCCCACACTTGTTCTTGACATATCCATAACATACTTTCATAATTGTAATTTCAATAAAAATTAAACATAAGTTCTAGAAATAGGCACTCATAGAAAATAATGACCAATAAGATCATATCACAAAACTTCAATTATACCTGATTCTAAGAAATAAGATATCATACTATCTGTAGACACTCATTTTTGTCCATATCCTTTCAATTTAAATCAATTTATTTCTTATTTGGCATTAGGGTCATCCAGGGGCATTTTGGTCATTTTTGCATATTGGTCATTTTTGCACACTCAAGGGGCATTGTGGTCATTTTAAGCCCACTTTCAATTTAAATTAGCTAATTCATTTTTTTAGTCATCTAGTTCGCATTTGAAAAAAAATCTTAATGTGCCTTTGGCAATTTACATTTATATATTAGGACTTATATTGCATTAGTCGTCATTCGCCTTCAAAAACCCAAAAAATATTTTTCCATGTTAGCCTTGCATATTCTATAGTTTATAATAGTGAGTTGATCTTACCATTTTAGCCGTTCATTTTAACAGAGAGCCATCTTGCCATTCCGATTTGGTTCATGTCAATTATTTGGATTAATTCACATTGTTAAGTATAGAGTTGGCATTTTAATTCACTATGGCATTAACAATATAAAAGTACAAAAAAGAAAAAAGGATATAAAAACAGAAAAGAGCACAAAGTTACGAAAAGAGGGGTTTTCATTTATGACTTATTTTGTAAAAAAAATACAGTATGGTTTTGGATTTTATATCTCCATCTTTTCTTTTATTTTCATTACAAAGTTCTCATTTCCTGTTTCCCTTTCCTAGTTCTTCCCCATCTCTTATCCCATTTGTTCTTTCCTAAAGTCTTCTTTTCCTTGTGCTTAAGCTCACATGCTGCATAGAATCATGCTCATTCTTATTCAAAGAAGTCCTTTCTCCCCAAAGGCCACATCCTTTGCTTGAGCTTTACCAGATCCTACATCAACCTGCAAACAGTTTCGAAATGTGATGGTCGTTCGTTGCAGCAATTAGTTCAAGAAAGCATCGAAACAGAACCAAATTGCTAGCAAAGTCATTATTCAATTATGGCAACATGCAATTCCAGCAAGAAGCAAAAGCAATAAACAGTAAATTCAAGGCAACAATTTGATCAATCACTTGATCAAAGATTCAAAGACCTGTAAAGACAATAGACAGTTTACATATTGGGCCAGTTCATGACAATTCAGCAGGGTGAATGAGTTGAGCAACAAAAGGGTGAACAGAAATGCATTAAAATTGGTCATTCAACACATCAAGACAACGAAGCAATAACACAATGGTCAATGCACTCATCAAACAAGCACAGAACACAAGCATTTCAAGCAGACAGTAAAACAAGATCAATATGCACACATAAAGTACAAGAGCAAAATGAAGTCATATCCAATTTCATCATCATCAAGTTGTCTTCTCAAAAATCCAAAAGCAGTGAAGTTCAAGGCAATGGTGATAAACTATACAACTGAACAAAACAAGCGTGTAGCAGGAGCACTCAAGGCAACTAATCAAACAAATTAGCATGCATTTTAAGCTATAACAGCATGTATTTTTCATTTAGTATTTTAAAAGGAGCCAACTGACATAGCAGCAAAATTTCAAATCCAATTCAATTTCAAAACAGTTATAAGTGAGAGAAAGAAAGGATCTACCTGACAAAGCCACCTCATTGTAGCCAGCTAAAAACCTTCTCTCCCATCCTTATCATCACCTGCACAGAAGAAGACAGAGGAGGTGGTTAGAGAGAAAAAGGGGAAGGGGATAGAGATGAATGGAAACTACACAACATAGAGAATGGAATCTCTTTCCCACACCACAAGGACCCTCTCCCCAAAACAGGGAATTTTCTCTCTCAAGACTTGCTAATTCTCTCTTCACAAGATACTGATACACTGCTTCCCATTTTCCCTCTAGAGAGATTCCCACTAGACACCCACCCTGGACACTTATCCAGACCTCTAGCCTCGCAAGAAATCTGAAAAAAAAATTATGGCCACACCTAAAAAAACGATACACCCTCCCCTTCAACAACTCTCGAATTCTCTCCCCGCAACTTCATACTCTACACACTCTCTAATGGAAAAGAACGCAATGACTCTCTCATAACAGAGCCCTTCTTCCCCAATAAAAAAGGCACCTTCTCCTACCCTAGAGAGATTAATGGACTTCTGTTTTCATGAAGAATTTCACTTACCCATTTGAAATCAAAAGCTAGGGTTTGTGTAAAAAGGGAGATTTGGGGCTTTCGGTTAGGGTAGTTCTTTAATTGATCCAATTGGTGAAAGAGAATGGGCTAGGGATGGCGCATAACATACTCCAAGCTCAACACAATCGAACAGTGGAGGTGGTAGATCGGAAAGTATTTTGTATGTTTCGGGTAAGCTTTGATTGGGAGCTTTTCGGGTAGTTTTAAGGAACCTGAGGCCGGGGTCGACTTTGAGGGGAGGAGAGGAAAGTTTGATGGCGACTTCAATGGAGAGGGAGGCATTAAAATGGAGGCGGCGCTGGTTTTGAAACAAGAATAAGGTTTCGGGTAAGGAGGAAGAAGGGGGAAGAAGAAGAAGTAGAAAAGAAGAGAAAAAGAAAGAGGGTTGTCGACTTAACCCATAGCCAAGCCAAAACGACGCCGTTTCTGTAAGCCATCTTTTCAATTTCTTCAAATTAAATCCACCTTGTTTCAATTTGTTGCGATTTGAGACCTATTTGTTTGGTGTTTTTGCTTGACTTTTAATTTTATGGTTGATGGATCAATTTCTAGTTAATTTACATGTGTTTGTGTGATTATGGGGATGCTTTGACGATTTAGAGTGTTGATATTGTTAAGATTTAGGTTTTAATAGAAGTTTGGTGGATGAAAATGATGGATTATATTTTTGCTTATTTATTTTGGTTCTATGATTTATCTTGATGCAAGTTTATGTTAAAAGGGGGCTTAAATTGATATTTCCATGTTAAAGTTATGATTTTGGATTTATCTCCTTTGGATTTTAATTTAAATTTAGAAGAAAATCAAGTCTTTAATTTCAAGTTTTGATTTTTAAACATGATTGATTTAAGGATGGATTCATGGTCATTTGTGAGTTGATTTTTAATATAAAGGTGAAATCTTTGAGTTAAAGCTTAAATTTTTAGATGAGGATTAGTTTGATAATTGATTTTTCATAATGAGCTAATTTTCATTTTAAAATCTAAGCCTTGAATTTAAAGATCTCATTTCTTAAGATTAAAAGTCAACTCAAGAAAGGCTTAGCGAATCTACTTGAATTAATTCTAGTTTGAGAATCAAAACTTGGATTTATAGGATTGATTCTCTTTTAAGTTTATATTAAACTAAGGAGATGGCTTTAGTTCATGATAATTTGTATCTCGGTTCATTTGAAGAGTTATACTTGTGTTGGAGTTCAATTAAGTGCCTGGAAATTTCAATTTAAGTCACGTAAAGAATAAAATTTGTTCCCTTGCCCATTTAAGTCCCGGATTGGTGTCCCAATTTATCTTTTAATTTGATTGAGCCCCTTGATCTCGACTTTGTTGCAATTTGCTCCTTGATTTGTGGTGATTCTAATGTAATTGTGCAACTGAGTTCCTGCTTTGCATCGTTTATGATTTTGCTTTTGTGAATGTTACTAATCTTTTTACTTGATGTGCAGAAATGTCCCCAGTAAGTTCGATTTGGCCCATAAGTCTTTTGTTCTCTTTAGTTAATTGTCAATTTGTTATTTGGTCTAATCGGGCCTTGGTTTGTAATAATTTAGTAAAGTAGAATTTAATTGCATGCATATCATATTTACTTGTCATTGATTATATCTGTTTGCATATCATACCACTTTAATTCAGTTAATGACCGTAACCCTTCCGAAGAAGGGGCATTCAGTGTGTGGTTGAGTTTTCGGGGCCACTGAATGTTTCCGAGGATGAGACAGCTCTTCTCGGGACGCGTCGGGGCTCCGAGCATATATCCCGGGAAGTGCTTTCAAAAACCCGGGTTACGTGAGTTGACTTTAATAATTGGACTTTGCATTCATCATTTGGATACATGCATTAATTTAGAGATAGAAAAAGGAAGAAATCCAAAAAAAGTGAAAATCAGAAAATCAAAAGAAGCAATAAAAGGTGTTTTCAAAAAAGGTTTTTTTTCAAATCATGTTCTCTTATTCAATTTTCAAAATTAAGAAATGGATAATTCAAAAGTTTTCAAGGTAAGTATTTTCAAAGGGAATGTTTTTCAATTAAGCAATTCAAAAGAAGATTTTGGAAATTAATAAAATTGATCAAGCTTTTCAAAAACAAAAAATGGAAAAAGATTTTTTCGTCACAGCATTTTCAAAATTTATTCCCGATGTGGAAGACCCAACAAGAGAACAAATAGTGAAAGAGAATCGTAACAGAATTGATCGACGTTGTTCGATTACATTCTTCAAATTCTCGACATTGGTTTAAAAAAAATGGTTTTATTTTCTTTTTATAACCCTTTCTAATAATAATCAAGATTAGGATTAAAAGCAACCAACTTTTCTTTTCGACCCATTAGATCTAGTTAAATTAAGAGGTACCGTCACTTGACGGGCGCTTCAGGGGTGCTGATCCTTCCCTGGGCTTAATTGACTCCCGAACCTAGATTTAGGTTACAAAGACCGGACCTTAGGTTTAGTGGGTCCATTACCGAGCTATGGACTTTACTTAGCTTAAATGACCTTTAGGTGACTAATCACACCTTAGAGTTTTGATTAGTGGCGACTCCATTTCCAACGTCGTTTCGACAGGGTTCCCCGGACCCGAACGTTTCGACACTATCAATCAATCAATCAAATAAAATATTCTTGAAAATTCTAAGCATTCTTCAATCATAACCAAATCAATCAATCAATATATGCATGAAATTTCAAAATTTTCGAAAAAATTATGGCATATTAAGATTATGATGCATGCAGACTCTCTCCCCCACACTGAAAAGACACATTGTCCTCAATGTGGAAACGCATATGAGATGAACACAAACAATTGATATTATGCATGCTCATGTGATTTATTTAAATGCAGAAAATAAAAACTAAACTAACAATTAATTCTCATCAAAGAATAGGCAAGCAATCAAAGCAATCAATCAAGACAAAATAATGCAAGGAAAATTAAAAAGATAGGGTTAAAGAAAGCTTCACTGTTTGTAGGCATAAGCTCCATCATTGCTTCTGAAACTTGACTCCTATTGAATTCATCTTGCAATCGTCCAAATTAAGCTCCATTTGCTCTCCTTCGGTTCTTCATGTAAAATTATTGGGTTGCCTCCCAATAAGCGCCTTTCTTTAAGAGTCTTTGGCTAGACTGCCTTAAAGAAATTATTCTTCAAGGGTGAAGGAATTATGGGTATGTTCCTTCAACAATTCCACAATGATTTTGAGAGTATCATTGATGGCTTTGAGAACTTCAAGTTGAATTTTATCAAGACTTGAATTCATCAAAGTATATATGGCGGTTAGGAATGGCGATGGCACAGGCATGGCCGGTGGTGGCACGGGCTTAACCGGTGGTGGCACGGTGAATGGGCGGTAATGGCTTATTAGTGGTGCGACTTTGGGCGGATATGGCCTGGTAGGAGCATAAGATGGTGCAGCAGTGGCTGGTCCAATCCAGGTAGGGCGCGCGGAAGATCCTGATGTGGCCGGACACTTGACTCGGCTGTGGCCGGTCCTAGCTGGGCATGAGGCTCGGCTGTGGCCGGTCCTAGCCGGGCATGAGGCTCGGATGGCGCGGAGGAAGGTAGTTTCAATTGGGCAGGCGACGCGGATGGCCGGGCTTGGTGCGCGGACTGGTCCGGTGTGGCCAGGCAGATGGCTCGGGTGGCCGAGCTGTGGCCGGGCATGTGTCTCGACGCGGTTCGGTCATGGCCGGTGGTATCCGGGCCATAGGTGAGGATGGCCGGGCCGCAGCCGGGCGTTGGCTGGCTGAGTTAGCTCGATCATGGCCTTGAGCTTCTTCCTCTGGTTCCTTGACTTCCATCTTATACTTCTCTCCTTGTGGCTGAACTCCATGCTTGTTGGCTTCTTGCTATTCCTTTGAGGTTGAAAATTCCGTTATTTGGGATAATTCTTCAACCGCATAATATGCATTCTCCGAGGTTCTCTTCAATATTGGAGTGCGACTAAAAGAATCAACAAGAACTCGATCTTTGAGTCCTAATCCTCCATAGAAGATTTGGATTAGAATTCTTTTATTGAATCCATGTTGAGGGCAATCGATACACAACTTCTTAAATCTCCCCCAAAATTGGTGGAAATTCTGATTGTAGCGTTGTCGAATGTCTTTTAACCTTTGTCTTCCTTTGGAAATCTGGGCAGATGTCTTCGATGAAGATTCTTCTCGGGCTCCTTTACTTTTAACACTCACAACACAAACAAACTTGTTAGAATTCAATGGCGATTGAGATGAAATTCTAGGGTGAATTACATCACTATCGAATTCCATGGTCAATGAACCATTGAATACATCAATCTTGGTATGGAAAGTTCTTAAGAAAGGTCTTCCTAATAAAAGCGGACATTGATCTTTCGAATGTTCCATCTCCATAACAAAGATGTCAATAGGAAAAATCAAGTGTTCAACTTGAATTAAGACATTCTCTAGAACGCCTTTGGGATGAACCAAAGATCCATCAGCTAACTGCAGAATCACATCAGTAGTTTTCAAAGGACCAAGATTTAAAGATTGATAAAAATAAAAAGGCATAACGCTTAAAGATGCACCTAAATCTAGCATAGCATTCTCTATAACTCTTCTTCCAATAGAACAAGTAATAGAAAACGTACCTGGATCCTTGCACTTAGGAGGTAAACTCTTTTGAAGCACAGCATAGACATTAACTCCATCACTTACTTTACCTTGTAACCTTTTCTTGTTGGTACAAAGTTGCTTAAGCAACTTTGTATAGTTTGGAATTTGTTGATTAGCATCAAGAAGTGGGATGTTGACCTCAACTTTTCGAAGTATCTCCAAAATATTTGGATCATCATCTTCTTTCTTTGACTTCTTCAATCTTGATGGAAAAGGTGGCGCTGCATCAGTCTTGGAATCTTTCTTGTCAGCGGCGATCTTCTTGGCTTTTTCCATGGTGGTTGCGCCATCTTTTCTAGGTTCAGCTTCAATCTTGATTTCTTTGTCAGGCACTTGCAATTCTTCTTTGGTGTAGCTCGTCTCTCCTTCATTTTGTGCGGCATTGGTAGGAAAAGGGTTTTCCAACTCTTTTCCACTCCTTAAGGTGACTGCACTTACATTCTCCTTAGGAGGTACCTTTGGTTGTGATGGGATCCTTTGTTGACCTTGTGTCTTGAGTTCACTCATGTCACTAGCCAATTGACTGATTTGTTTCCTCATCATCTCCATAGCTTCTCTCAATTGTTGCATCTCGATAGCTTGTGAAGATTGTTGGAAATTAGGCCTTTGATAATTCATTGGCCTTCCTTGATAGTTACCTTGATTCCCATATTGTTGACTTGGTTGCTCGGCTCTCCAATAAGGTTCAGGCTTCCTTTGATATGCTCCTTGCATTCTAACAACATTGACTTCTTGCGTGGTGTGTTCCAAAGAAGGGCACTTATCAGTGTAGTGTCCTTGTTTACAAATTCCACAAACCTTAGGCACACTTGAAAAATTCGCATTGAATAAATCAGTGAGCGCAGCGACTTGCTGATTTGTTTCTTGAAGTTGTTGCTCCAGTGAGGTGGAATGGGTAGAGACTTCATTGATTCTTCTTGTATTGCCTTCTCTTGGATAGTCTTCCTGAGATCCAAATTGTTGAGTGTTGGCAGCCATGTTCTCCACTAAAGTCCAAGCATCGGTGGGAGTTTTGTCTATGAAAGCACCTCCACTTGCAGAATCTATGGACGATTTGTCAAATGGTAGTAGTCCCTCGTAGAAGTATTGGATCAGCAACTGTTCAATGATTTGATGATTGGGGCAGCTCGCACATAGTGTCTTGAAACGTTCCCAATATTCATGCATTGTTTCTCCATGGCGTTGCTTAATTCCGCAAATCTCCTTCCTTATACTTGATACTTTATGAGCAGGAAAGTACTTTTCCAAGAACAACTTCTTAAGGCTTGTCCAAGATGTGATTGAACCAGTTGGTAAGAGGTACAACCAATCTTTTGCACGATCCACAAGAGTGAATGGAAAAGTTCTTAGCTTGAATTGGTCTTCAGTGATACCTTGAATATTTGTTGATGTGCAGGCAATCTGGAAATCCATCAGATGTCGGTGAGGATCTTCTCTAGACAGACCGTGAAATTTGGGTAAAATCTGAATAAATCCAGATTTGATCTCAAAGTTTGTAGTCGTATCTGGGTATCGAATTGCTAAGCGTTGTGCATTGACGTTTGGTGCAGACAACTCTCTCAGGGTTTTAGGTTCTTCGTTTGCCATGTCTTGTGATGATGTTGAAGCAGCAGATCTAGGAGAATTAGATTGAGAACTCGAATTGGATGACTCATCTTCTTGTTGTCGACTTGATTTCTCCTTCCTTAGCGAAAATAGTGTTCTTTCTGGCTCTGGATCAAATTCAAACTCTTTTGTACCACTACTTCTTGTCTTTGGCATGCAGCTTCCTAGAAAAACTAAAAAAACTTAAAAGAAAATTGATTAGTAGTAACAGTTCTTAAACAAAATTAAAATTAAAGACAGAAAATAAAGAAAAAATATATATATTTTATAATAAAAACGCAGACACAAAA
>AWUE01016133.1:0-33760 GCA_001974825.2 Corchorus olitorius | reverse complement strand
AAAAATTAAAAACGGAAAATCAAAATCCTTTTTTTAAGAAAAGACGCTGAAAACAAAATTTTTTTTTAGGTTAAAAACGCAGAAACGCAGAGACTAAGAGAAAATTCCCAAGATTCGTCTCCAAATGAGTCTATTTTTCTTCCCCTGGCAAAAACCAGAAAAAGTTCCCTTCCCAGGCAACGGCGCCAAAATTTATGATCGGTTGTCAGCAATCATAAAAATAAAATCCCAACAAACTCCTAACTAAGTAGATAGGGCAAGTAGGGGTCGATCCCACAGAGAAGGGTGCTAGACTTTATCCGAAAATTCAGTCCTTAAAATCTCTCAAAAACAACACAGAAAGCAGAGGGTTTAGAATAACAATTAAGAAGAAAACAATCATACTAGAAAACAAAGCAGAGTAAATTAAATCTAAGTCTATGGCAGATAAGAAAGAAAACAATAATTAAGGGTATACTTCTTCACCAATGGTAGAAAACAATCAAATTAATTATGGGTCCTTGATTTAAAAGATAAATTCAATATTAAATTCATGATGATAACTGGTCTATGGAAAACCCTAACATGCTATTTAGATAAGATTAGCCGTCAAACCTTAAATTACCCCTTTTTCCTCCTAACTAATCAATTAGCCGTCAAGTCTTAAAGATTTGCTAGGATTCAAAGCATTAAGATCAACTTTTTTTAGTTCTTTCACACATGCTTAATAAATAAAACCATAGAACAACCAGATAAATCTGATCACTGACATACAAACCCAATTAACCCGCCGTCAAGCGTGATTAACTTGCTACATACAATCAAACTCATGCGTCAACCTTGTTGTTTGATCTAGCCAACAATCTCTCAAATTACCTCTTTAGTGGCCACAATAAATCAATAAAGATCTAGATTGTAGAATTAAAACAGAATTTAACATGCTATCTATCAAGAATAAAATACCAAATTATAAGAACAGAAATCTCACCATATTTAATTGATTGAATTCACCAAAGGATCAGATGTATTAAGAATTTAGCTACTCATGGATTCGGGAAAATCCATGAGCGGCATAAGAGTACTTACAAGACCTTGGAGGGGCGAAATCTCCTTGCAAAATACCTAGGTATGCTACACCCCTCTATGGCGGGTGGCGGCACCCTTGCCTAAAAAACTAGATCTAAAGAGAAAAATAGATGAAGAGAAAATATCTATGTGTGGTATGTGAAGGTATGTGTTTTGTGTTACAGGAGGTGGCTATTTATAGTGGAAATAACCCTAGGAATTCCAATCCTAACTTGGAAAGAGGTCTAAGTCGGTTTTGAGTCTAACTTAGAGTCCAAGTTAGATTAAAAGTCATCTTAGAGTAGAATCCAAGTTAAAATAGGATCCTGAAAAAATCCTGATTTCGTGCAGTGACTTCGACGGTATTTTTGGGCTTGAAAACGGCAGAACTGGGTCTTGGGCTTCAAAGGAAAGTTGTAGATCTTGGAGTTAGCTTTCCAACGAGTACTCATAAGCTTCAATCGGAGGTCTGAGCAGAAATTTATGATTTTTCTACCAAAACTGTGCCTGAATCCTAATCCTGTTAGGACTAGAATCGGGAATCTACGGGATTTGGATATTTCCTTGGATATAGGAGTTATTAATTGGGATTTTAATTCCAATTAATGATTTATATGGGCTGAGTATCTTCCCATATAAAATATCCAAAAATACCAAAGCTTGAAGGCTTATCCATGACTTGTCTTCAATTAAGGCTCCAATCTTCAATTCTTGCTCTTGAAATAAATCTTCAAAAATCTTCAAGTCTCCAATTTATCTTCAAATGGTCTTCAAACACGAACTTCGAATCTCCAAATCTATGCTCAAAATTGCTTTGCTAAAATCTGTGTAAAAAGTCATCAAAATAGCTCCAAAAATAGTGAAAAATAACAATTTCTCATTTTCACATCACTTAAAGGCTCAAAACACAAATATTATCAAAATAGCATATATTTAAACATAAATAGGTCCAAAAACATAGTAAAATAGCCATAAAAATAGAGTTGTTTTTAACTCAATCAGGGGGAGAGAGTTTACATGCATAGATCCATGCCATGCTATTTTTTCGATAATTTTGAATTTTTTTGCATATATTGAGCAATTAATTTGATTATGATTGATGAATGCTTAGAATTTTTAAGAATGCTTTATTCATTGATTGATTTTTAGCATGTCATCTGATTTCTTAGAATTAGGTATAATTAGAGTTTTTGATATGAGCTTATTTATTTATTGCTTCTATAATTGTCTATTTCTAGAACTTGTGGTTAATCTTGTTGAAATTACAATTATGAAAGTATGTTATGGATATGTCAAGAACAAGTGTGGGGGACTACTTATAAAAAGGGTAGTTAAGAAAAATTGCTTATATAATTATCTATTTCTAGAACTTGTGTTTAATCTTGTTGAAATTACAATTATGAAAGTATGTTATGGATATGTCAAGAACAAGTGTGGGGGACTACTTATAAAAAGGGTAGTTAAAAAAAATTCTTTTTAAAAAAAATGTTTTCATGAAAGATGAGAAAAGGTATTTTTGATCTTTCCATTGTCACTCTTTAAAAAAAAAAAACAGGCGTTGATAACACTGAAAGAGATTAAAGACATGGAATTGCGGAAGTATTGTCCCTCTGAAAAAAAAAGTGTTAGTAACCTCAAAATAAAAAAATAAAAGGGAGTTAGTAACCCCAAATCATGAATACTTCAAGGTTAGTAACCTTATATTCTAAAAACAATTACCCTTAAAAATCTATTATAACGCACGAGAACCCTTGATTTGTATCCATGACATTATTTTCCTTTGACTAATGGAGATAAAGATGAATACACAAGCCTATGGTAAGAAGTAGTTTTAGAATGTGAAGAATGGTAAGTGATTAGAACTACTTTAATTATGGTTACTTAAGAATAAAGATGCTTGCTATTTCTTGATCTTTTGAATTGGGTGCTCTTATTATTCTTTATTATTCTGATTTCATGATTGCATTGATTCTTGATATATGTATGTATTTAAAATTGATTTTTCGAAAAGAATGGTTTTTAAAAGATTGAAACATAGATTTGTACAAAATTTGTTTTGTTTTTAGCCATTTTACCCATAAGTCTATCGAGTCAGTCTTAAACATGTTTGTGGGTGTTGTCCTATTTAAGTAAACCCTCAGGAGACTATAACTCCTCAGTGTAGACATACATTGGTTTAAAGGATTGCGTCACGTGCTAAGTGCCGCCGTACACCTACGAAAGTGGAATCTTTATTTGCATTAGTTTAGTTTTTGTTTTCTTAGTTTTTATGCACTAGTTTGCTAGGGGCTAGCAAAGGTTTAGTGTGGGGGAAAATATGATCGAGCCAAATTAACCCTATTATTATGATCATTTTCCAATGCTTTTTAGTATTTTTATGCATGATTTAACCCTATTTTGTAAGTATTTGTGTTTTTAGGTCTTGAAGTGAAGAAAAGTGGAAACTTGTTGTTTTTCACTATTTTTGGAGGTTATTTGATGACTTTTGTCACAAATATGGACTTAGCAATTTTGAGTGAAGATTTGGAGATTCGAAATTCTTGATTAAGATTAATTGAAAATAATTTCAAGATATGAAGACCATTGAAGAATTATTTGAAGAAGCAAGAATTGAGGATTGAGCTTGTATCGCGAAGGATTGAAGATAAGCTATGGAGAAACTTTGAAGACATGTAGTTTTAAATATTTTATATGGGATGGGATAATATTCAGCCCATATGAGCCCATAATTGGAGTCAAAACCCCAATTTATGCCGCACTAGCCCAAGGAAATATTCAATTCCTGCAACCCTTTCCTATTTGGATTAGGATTCTGCACAGTCTCAGTAAATAGGCCATAACTTTCTACTCAGACCTCAAAAAAATGCGTGTGAGTAGGCGTTGGAAAGAGAACTCCAAGATATACAACTTTGCTTTGAAGGCCAAAACCCAATTTTGCCATATTCAAGCCCGGATTCACTTTCGAAGTTTCTGCACGATTCCAGAATTTTCCTGAAGACCAAATTTTACTCTAAGAAGACTTTTAATCCAACTTGGAGACCAACTCAAGACCTTTAAACCGCCCGAGACTTTTCCACTATAAATACCCACCTTATGTTTGCCCTAGAGAACACAATTTACAATTCTCTTCATCTATTTTTCTATTTTTCTCTTCTTCTAGTTTTTAAGTGAGGGTTTCGCCCCCTTTCTTTGAAGAGAGGAGTGCGATACCTTTGTAACAGCCAAGGGGAGATTTTGCATCTTTGTTTTGTAAGTTATTCTCTTCTTAAGCTTCTCAAGGATTTTTCCAAATCCATAAGTAGCTAAATTCTTAATACTTCTTATCCTTTGGTGATTTTAATCAATTAATTATGGTGAGATTTGTGTGCTTATAATTTGATATTTGTTCTTGATTGGTAGTTTGCTAATCTCTGTTTTTTTTATGATCTTGATGATTATTGATATATGTGGCCACTAATGATGTAATTGGATAGATCTATAGTTAAATCAAGCTAAGGGCGAGTAACACAATTCTCTTCATCTATTTTTCTATTTTTCTCTTCTTCTAGTTTTTAAGTGAGGGTTTCGCCCCGTCTCTTTGAAGAGAGGAGTGTGATACCTTTGTAGTAGCCAAGGGGAGATTTTGCTTCTTTGTTTTATAAGTTATTCTTTTCTTAAGTCTCTCAAGGATTTTTCTAAATTCATGAGTAGCTAAATTCTTAATACTTGTTATCCTTTGGTGATTTTAATCAATTAATTATGGTGAAGATAATTGGATAGATCTATAGTTAAATCAAGCTAAGGGCGAGTAACACAATTTTCTTCATCTATTTTTCTATTTTTCTCTTCTTCTAGTTTTTAAGTGAGGGTTTCGCCCCCTCTCTTTGAAGAGAGGAGTGTAATACCTTTTGTAGCAGCCAAGGGGAGATTTTGCTTCTTTGTTTTGTAAGTTATTCTTTTCTTAAGTCTCTCAAGGATTTTTCCAAATTCATGAGTAGCTAAATTCTTAATACTTGTTATCCTTTGGTGATTTTAATCAATTAATTATGGTGAGATTTGTCTGCTGATAATTTGATATTTGTTATTGATTGGTAGTTTGCTAATCTCTGTTTTATTTTATGATCTTGATGATTATTGATTTATGTGACCACTAATGATATAATTGGATAGATCTATAGTTAAATCAAGCTAAGGGCGAGTAACTCAAGTTTGATTGTGTGGTAATAAATTGGAGTCAGCTGAGAGGCGTTGATCGAGCCAAAATAGACCCTATTCTTATGATCATTTTCCTATGCTTTTTTGTATTTATATGTGTGATTTAACCCTATTTTATAAGTATTTGTGTTTTTAGGTCTTGAAGAGAAGAAAAGTAGAAACTTGTTGTTGTCACTATTTTTGGAGCTATTGGAGCTATTTTGATGACTTTTTACACAAATATATACTTAGAAATTTGGAGTAAAGATTTGGAGATTCGAAGTTCGTGATTGAAGATTTTTTGAAGATAATTTGAAGATTTGAAGATCATTGAAGATTGAGCTTAAATCGCGAAGGATTGAAAATAAGTCATGAAGAAGCCCGGAAGCTTTGGAATTTTGTATATTTTATATGGGATAATACTCAGCCCATATAAGCCCACAATTGGAAATAAAAAACCCAATTTGTGCCACCTATATCCAAATAAATATCAAATTCCCGCATATTCCCGCATACTAGTCCTAATAGGATTAGGATTTAGCGCAGTCTCGGTAAAAAGGTCATAACTTTCTGCTCAGACCTCCGTTTTAGGCCCGTGTGTAGGCGTTGGAAAGCTAATTCCGAGATCTACATATTTTCTTTGAAGTCCAATTCCCAATTCTGCCATCTTCAACCCCGAAATTGCCGTCGAAGTTTCTGCATGATTCCAGAATTTTTCAGGATCCTATTTTTACTAGGAATTTGGTTCTAGGAAGACTTTTAAGCCAACTTGGAGACCAAGTCAGCCCTTAAAATGTCCTAGAGTCCTATCCTAATTGTAATTGGATTCTTTAGGGTTATTTCCACATTAAATAGCTACATTATGTAACACAAATCACACACACACAATTTTCTCTTCTTCTTTTTCTCTTCTTGTTCTAGTTTTTCTTCTAGTTTTAGGGCTAGGGTGCCGCACCCTCTCTTTGTATAGAGAGGGGCGGCAATCCTAGATTATTCAAGAGGAGGATTTCGCCCCAAGGTCTCGTAAGTTTTTTTGTGCCCCTCATGGATTTTTCCAAATCCATGAGTAGCTAAATTCTTAATACTTCTTATCCTTTGGTGATTTCAATCAATTAATAATGGTGAGATTTGTGTGCTTATTATTTGATATTTGTTCTTGATGACATGTTTGCTAATCCCTGTTTTATTTTATGATCGTGATTGTTATTGATTTAGATGGTCACTATTGATATAATATGATTGATCCTTTGTTAAATCAAATTGAGTGGTAATAACTGGTTTGATTGTCTGATAACAAATTGGATGGCTGGTAATAAGTGTCCAGTGGGAGAAGTAAACCTTGTTTGATCTTAATGCTTTGTTCTTGACATACTAATAGATTGGTAATACAATGGTTAGTTGTTTTGAATAGAAGGGATAATTTAAGCTGGTAATAAGTAATTTTATCTAATTTGCATGTTAGAGATTTCTCTAGACCAATTGTTTAATTGAGAGAATATTAAATTCATCTTTTAAATCAAGGATCTGTAGTTAAATTGATTGATTTCTACCATTGGAGAGGAAGTATGCTTTCTTATTATTGTTTTCTTTCTTAATTGCCATAGTTTAGATTTTATTTTCTTTGCTTTATATTTAGTTTAATTGTTTTCTTTACAATTGTTCTATTTAATCCCCTGTTTTTGAGTGATTCTTAGAGAGGATTTATCTTTTGATAAGTCTATTCCCCTTCTCTGTGGGATTCGACCCCTACTTGCCTTATCTACTTAGTTAGGAAAATGTGGGGATTATTTTGTGATTTACTAATGACCGATCAGGTGTCCAATGGGATTAATAATCCTTATTTATTAGTCATGAATAAGTTTGGTTTTACTTGTTATACATGTGTGAATAATTGTTCATAATGCTTTGTTCTTATCAATCTTTCAACCTGAGAGGGAAATTGATTGTTAAGAATAAAAAGGGTAAATTAAGCTTGAGAAAGATCTTTTATCTAATATACATGTTAGTGTTTTCCCTAGACCAATTATCTACTCCATCCGTCCCATATTATTTGTCCCTTTTGGGTCAAACTACTTCTACCTTTGACCTTTAATTACAAAAAATATATATGCAATCAAATTTTCAAAAAATATGTTTTGGAAAGTTTAAGACTTAACTTAATCAAAACATTAATTTTTAAAATTTATTTTTATATAATTTTGTTATAATTAAAGGTCAAAGTTAGGAAACTTTGATCCAAAAGGGACATCTAATATGGATGTGAGGGAGTAATTGAGAATAAAATATTAAATTCTTCTTTTAAATCAATGATCTATAGTTAAATTGATTGATTTCTACCATTGGAGAAGAAGTATGCTTTTTTATTATTGTTTTCTTTATTAATTGCTATAGCTTAGATTTAATTTATTTTGCTTTGTCTTTAGATTAATTGTTTATTTTTTTATTGCTTAATCCCCTGTTTTTGAGTGATTCTTAGAGAAGATTTTATCTTTGGATAAGTCTATTCCCCTTTTCTGTAGGATTCGACCCCTGCTTATCCTATTTTCTTAGTTAGGTTTTTGTGGGGATTATTTTGTGATTTGCTAACGACCGATCAATGAAATTAACGCAGAGGTCTATAGTGATGATGAGAATGAGTCATACTATAGAATGTTTTATTATGATGCTTTGTTGAAGAAGCTTGAAACTTGGCCATCATACGAAGCCACACAAGATTTGCTTTACATTGTAGAATGTCTACCAGTGTGGCAGATAGCTATTTTGCTTGAGAAAGCAAAATTAGACAAGGAGAAGAAGCGAGAAACATTCTCTTCGAGAAGCGAGAAGCAAGAAGCTATAAATGCTTCTGCTCGACATCTCCTTAGGAAAGTTATTGTTGAAGAAAGCAAGGTGCAAAATAATCATCCAAGAGCTCAAGAAGATGAACAATGGATACCCAACTTGGAAGATAATGGTGCCAACAACATTGAAGATACCATACAAACTTCATCTGATTTACACTTGTTGTGTGATTAGAGTTTGGAAGAAATACTCGATGCTATGAGTGAAGGAGAAACATTAGCTGCTGAAGACTTCGACAACAAGTCTGTTGATTCAATTGCTCTTGGGCAATTCATGGTGAACCTTCATCATAATGTTCTCACTTTACCATGCACTTTCGTGGCCAAAATGAATGAATAGACTCGGGGGGCAACAATTCAGATGATGCCAAAGCCATAGTCTTCATTAAACCTGATGGGACTGCCACTTATCACATTAAGCCTTTGTATGTTAAGGCTCATATTGATGGCATTCCCATAAACAGAGTACTTGTTGACAATGGCGCAATAGTGAACCTCATACCTTATTAATCTTTGAAAAAGCTTGGCAAGTGTACTGATGATTTGATCAAGTCACATGTCATTGTGAATGATTTTTTTGGCGCCATCAAGAAAACCAAAGGCATTTTGCCTCCATAGTTAACTATTGGCACGAAGACATCTCTTTCAGCATTTATTTGTAGTTGATTCTTCATCAACCTACAATATGCTACTTTGGAGAGATTGGATTCATTCCAATTGGTGTGTGTCATCATCTTTGCACCAATTATTGATGTTTTGGAATGGTATGGAAGTTGAAGTAGTCAAAGCTGATAATAGACTATTCAAAGTTGAATCACACGCGGTTGACGTGAGGTTTTATGATGGAACTAGTAGACCAACTAGGTTCATGGGTCAGGACAAGTATGAACGACCATACCCCATCATCTCCACTAAGCAAATTCAACAAGATGCCTTGAAAAAGGCAATGGAAAATTTGTGCGGCCTGATGCTTTGATTCCTTTCAAGCCGCTTCCATGTGCTCCTATATATCATTGAGCAGATTCCATGAAGACACAACCAAAAGAAACTGGAGTGGGCAACGACATCCTGAAAAAGTTGTCGGCCCATGCTTTAGATATGAAGCTACGAACTTTAGAGGACTTAGTCGCTCCATCAGCTGATGCGGGTTACCAAAATATAAATAATCCACAAGACGAGATCACCGTGGAAGAACTTGATCGTGCTCCCATGAAGCTTGATGATCCCAAAGTTGAAGTACAAGATCCTTTACTCGAAATAGATCTTGGCACGGAAGGCAAACCTAGGCCAACTTACATAAGTCAGTTGCTGGCCGAAGAAGACAAGTCACGCTTTATTATTTCATTGAAAGAATACAAAGATTGTTTCGCCTTGGACTACGACAAAATGCCTGACTTGAGTCGTGATTTGGTAGACCATCGTCTTCCAATCATTGAAGGATACCGTGTCTATCAGCAATCTCCTAGAAGAAGGGCTAATGATGTCGTTCTTAAAGTTAAAGAGGAAGTTGAGAGGCTCCTTACAGTAGGATTCATCCGTACCGCTAGGTATGTTGAATGGATATCAAACATAGTCCATGTAGTTAAAAAGAATGGTAAAATCAGGGTGTGTGTTCATTTTCGTAACTTGAATTCAGCTAACCCTAATGATGAATATCCTATGCTTGTTGCAGATTTACTGGTAGATGGAGCCACCCAACATCGAGTTTTATCCTTCATGGATGGACACAATGGCTACAACCAAATCTACATAGCAGAAGAGAATGTTTCAAAGATAGGTTTTCGCTATCCAGGTGCAATTGGCACGTTCGAATAGGTAGTTATGCCCTTTGGACAAAAAAATGCCGGTGCAACCTATCAAAGATTAATGAATGTCATTTTCCATGACATGATTGGTACGTTCATGGAAGTTTATATCGATAACGTGGTGGTTAAGTCACACAATTGTCTTGACCATATTGCTCATTTAATGCGCTCATTTGAAAGAATGAGTCAGCATGGCTTAAAAATGAATCCATTGAAATGTGCTTTTGGTGTGGGTGTGGGTAACTTCTTTGGATTTTTGGTTCATGAAAGAGGCATTGAGATAGACCAAAATAAGGCAAGAGCTACAGGCGAAGCTGCCCACCTCCAAAAAAGAATTGCAACGTGTCCTTGGACAAGTGAATTTTGTACGAAGATTCATCTCCAACACTGCTGGTAAAACTAAAGCGTTTTCACCACTGTTGAAGTTGAAACACAAAGAAGAGTTCCAATGGAATGATGAACAACAAGAAGCTTTCAACTCGATCAAGAAATATTTAGCTTCGCCACCTGTCTTAGTTCCTCCTAAGAAGGACAAACCTTTATACTTGTATGTATCAGCCACTACATCTTCTGTTGGATGTTTGTTGGCTCAAGAGATAGAAAAAGGGAAGGAACCAGCAATGTACTACTTAAGTAGGACTCTCACTGTTGTAGAAACCTAGGGGTGTAATCGAGTCGAGCCGAGTCGAGTAGTGGACTACTCAAGCTTAAGCTGGACTAAAATATCCAAGCTCGAAGCTCGACTCGACACCGAGCTCGAGCCCATTCGAGCTACTCGGTTTGCAGAGACCAAGTCAAAATCAAAGCCAAAACTGCCATTTTTTTTATATATGAATTGTTTCTGGAAACTATTTGCAATTGAAAGGTAGCCATTTTTTGTTTATAAAAATCAAAATGGTGAATTTTTAAACTAGAGCCAAGCAAAGTTTCATCATTGGCTTATGATTCTTGGGCCACCAAGCCATAGTAAGGAAAAGAAAGAAAAAAGAACTTGCATCCAACAAGATTGAGCACATCAATGCAACAAAAAATAAATGAAAACGAATGAAGAAAAAAAGATGAGGGAGATTCTGTGGTTTTCAAGAGAGAAGAAAACAAACCCAGCAACCCAAGTAAGGAGAAAAAGAAGGAAAGTCCATCGTTCGACTTAGATCTAGAGTTGGTGATAATTTGAGGAATTTTTGCCCCCCAAAAAGAAATTTCTTTTTCGATGGGAGTGAATATACAAGGTTAATTAACCAAAAAGAGAAAAAAATAATCTTTCATGAAGCTTCCACAGTGAACTATGGCAGAGTCTCAGAGAGATGACACCATTGAAAGAGAAAGAGTAGGGGCTGAGGGGGCGGCAAAAAGGTGTGAAGTGCAAACAGAAGAAAAAATTGGGTTTTAAACATTATATGTAAATGACATTATTATCCATTTTATCAATGACCCTCCAAAACTATGAAATTAAGCCTAATATGGTAACTTCATTATATAATAATATAATATATAAGACTACTCGATTAGGCTCGATGAGCCCCTCGAGCCGAGTGTCAAACTACTCGAGCTCGAGCTCGGCTCGAAATTTTCCGAGCCGAACTCGAATTTTTCTCGAGTCGAACCCGAGTAGCTCGCGAGTATTACTGTTTCGCTTACACCCCTATAGAAATCAGATATAGTCCTATTGAAAAGCTTTGTTACTTCGTAGCAATAAAATTTCAACATTACATGCTCTACTTTAATGTATGCATTATTGCTAAAAGACCAAGCAATTGCCGACTACCTGGCCGACCACCCTTGTTTAGAATTGGGTTAAGAATTTGAGGAATTGAACTTAGTTATGGAAGTGTCTTTGATACTATGGATCCTAGAATTTGATGGATCTAGCACTGCTGATTCAGCTGGTGCAGGGATCATAATTACATCACCTGACGACACATGGACCATGATGATTCCACTTAGACTTTGATTGTACTAATAATCAAGCTGAGTATGAAGTACTTATCATCGGTCTATAATTACTTAGAGAGATGAGAGCATATTCGGTGCACATCAAATGTGATTCTTAGTTGGTAATTAATCAGCTCACTCGAGAGTTTAATTGCACAAGTATATCTTTATTGCCATACTATGCCTTGGTAGTGCAATCATTAGAAAAAATTGTGATCGGTCGTCAGCAATCATAAAAATAAAATCCCAACAAACTCCTAACTAAGTAGATAGGGCAAGTAGGGGTCGATCCCACAGAGAAGGGTGTAGATTTTATCCGAAGATTTAGTCCTTAAAATCTCTCAAAACAGAATACAGAAAACAGAGGTTGACAGAAAGCAATTAAACAGAAAACAATGAAACTAGAAAACAAAGCAAAGTAAATTAAATCTAAGTCTATAGCAGATAAGAAGGAAAACAATAATTAAGGATATACTTCTTCACCAATGGTAGAAAACAACCAAATTAATTATGGGTCCTTGATTTAAAAGATAAATTCAGTATTAAATTCATGATGATAACTGGCCTAGGGAAAACCCTAACATGCTATTTAGGTAAGATTTCTCGCAAGAGCTTAAATTACCCCTTTTTCCTCCTAACTCATCGATTAGCCGCAAAGCCTTAAAGATTTGCTAGGATTCAAAGCATTAAGTTTTATTAATTCTTTCACACATGCTTAATAAATAAAACCATACAACAACCAGATAAATCTGATCACTGGCATGCAAACCCAATTAACCCGCCGTCAAGCGCAGCTAATTTGCTACATACGATCAAACTCATGCGCAAGCCTTGTTGTTTGGATCTAGCCAACAATCTCTCAAATTACCTCTTTACCGGCCGGAACAAATCAATAAAAATCAAGATTGTAGAATTATAACAGAGTTTAACATGCTATCTATCAAGAATAAAATACCAAATTATAAGAACAGAAATCTCACCATATTTAATTGATTGAATTCACCAAAGGATCAGAAGTATTAAGAATTTAACTCCTCATAATCCATGAGAGGCTCAAGAAAACTTACAAAACTTGAAGGGGGGCGAAATCTTCTCTTGAATTACCTAGGGTTGCCGCCCCTCTCTATGCAAAGAGAGGGTGGCGCACCCTAGCCCTAAAACTAGAAGAAAAACTAGAACTAGAAGAGAAAAATAAGAAGAGAAAATTATATGTGTGAAGGTATGTGATTTGTGTTACAGGAGGTGGCTATTTATAGTGGAAATAACCCTAGGAATTCCAATCCTAACTTGGAAAGGGGTCTAAGTCGGTTTAGGGGTCTAACTTAGAGTCCAAGTTGGATTAAAAGTCATCCTAGAGTAGAATCCAAGTTAAAATAGGATCCTGAAATTTTGCTGAATTCGTGCAGGAACTTCAACGGCATTTTCGGACTTAAAAACGGCAGAACTGGGTCTTGGACTTCAAAGGAAAGTTGTAGATCTCGGAGTTAGCTTTCCAACGAGTACTCATGGGCTTCAAACGGAGGTCTGAGCAGAAAGTTATGATTTTTCTACCAAAACGGCTCCTGAATCCTAATCCTGTTAGGACTATAATCGGGAATCTACGGGATTTTGGTGTTTCCTTAGATTTAGGAGTCATTAATTGGGATTTTAATTCCAATTAATATCTTATATGGGTTGAGTATCTTCCCATATAAATTATCCATAAATACCAAAGCTTGAGGGCTTCTTCCTAACTTGTCTTCAATTAAAACTCCAATTCTTCAATTCTTCCTCTTGAAAACGGCATCAAAATCTTCAATGGTCTTCAAGTCTTCAAATTATCTTCAAATGGTCTTCAAACACGAACTTCGAATCTCCAAATCTATACTCAAAATTGCTTTGCTCAAATCTGTGTAAAAAGTCATCAAAATAGCTCCAAAAATAGTGAAAAATAACAATTTCTCATTTTCACATCACTTAAAGACTGAAAACACAAATATTAATAAAATAGCATATAATTAAGCATAAATGGGTCTAAAAACATAGTAAAATAGGCATAAAAATAGGGTCAATTTTGGCTCAATCAAATTGACAACGTAAGCATTGAACATGTGCCTAGACACCAGAATGAAGGTGCAAACGTTGATGCACAACTTGCATCTAATATCACCTTCCAAGATGATATTTGGAGGAAAGTGGTGAATGTTGAAAGGAGAAGCATGTCATCAACATTAGCTACGGAAAACTTGTTCGAAGTTTACAACATAGTACACAGGCTTACTAATTGGCGCGAGCCATTCTTTGATTATCTACAAGACCCAACAATAAGGGTGAGTAGAAGAATTCGAACTTTGGCTGTACATTATACCATTTTGGCCGATGAGATATACAGAAAAGACTTGGACGGATCTCTACTAAGATGTCTAGGAAAGGAAGAAGCCAATAAGACAGTCAAAGATGTACATGAAGGCTTATGTGGTGCATACTAAGCTGGAAGAAAAATGAGATGGCTTATACGTCGTCATGGCTTTTATTGGCCAACAGTTATGAAAGACTGCATGGACTTCGTCAAGGGATGCCAAGCTTACCAAAAGCATGGTCCTGTTTGGAGACTTCCATCAGAAGAGTTACACTCTATAATAAAGCCTTGGCCATTTCGAGGATGGGCAATTGATCTTATTGGAAAGATATCCCCACCAGCCAAAGGAAAAGTTTACTTTATTATAGTTGCCACATATTACTTCACCAAATGGGTGGAGGCAAAGGCATTAAGAAACATAACATACAAAGACATAAAGAAGTTCATTAAAGAACACATCGTCTATCGCTTCAGAATTCCAGAAACACTCACCACTGATCAAGTTACCAGTTTTGATGGTGAGATTACGAAAGAGTTGGAAAGAAAGTTTGGCCTAAAGTTCACCAAGTCCACGCCATACTATGCGCAGGCTAATGGATAGGTGGAAGCCTCTAACAAAGTAATAATAGGCATCATAGAAAAGATATTCAAAGACAGACCTGGTAAATGAGATAGTACTCTGCCGAAAGCTCTTTGGGCGTATCAAATGTCGTAGCGGTCGAGTACTGGCGTGAGTCCATTTAGCCTTACATATGGTCATGATGCGATGGTTCCTATGGAATGGTATGATTATAATGATGCCATGATGATTAAGCTTGAAGACCTTGATGCTGAAAGGTTAGAAGCCTTAGATCATCTGCAGGCATAAAAGAAGAAAGCATAAAGAAGTTATAATAAGAAAGTTCGCCGAGGAAATTTCACTGAAGGAAACTTTTTGCCTAACCTTAGATAAGAAAATCGGTAGCTTACATTAATAATGACGAAAAGCTACTAAAATTACAATAGTTAAGGTATTAATTATGAATATAAGCTTTTGTTGAATTTGTTGATAAACATCATACCTATTTTGATAATCTTTATAACCTTTTAAATAATCTTAGATTAGAAAATCAATAACATTTATTAGTATTGAAAGATTACAATATTGCTAAGAATGTAAGGTTGCTAAATTTGTTGATAATATCATATTATTTTGATAACCTTTATACGTACCTTTCGTAAAAATCTTAGATAGAGAAACTGGTAACTAAAATTAAGGATATAAGGTTATTAAATTTATTGATAGTGCTATATTTTGATAAGTTATAAACTATTAATATATAAAATAGTATATTAAAATATCCCAAAATACAAATGATCAAAATGAATTTCATTTATATAACACACATGCATAGCATGTGACAAAAATCAGTATACTAAAATATTATATAATCTATTTTAACTTTAAAATTTTAGTTTTATCGTTGAAGGGTTAATATGTAATATATTCTTTTAATCTTTTAAATTTTGTTATATTTTTAAAGAAATTATGTTTTATTTTGTTAGATTGTGACGTAATAATAATTAGTTATAATGAAGTTTCCTTAGATAAAAACAACGAGAAAATTTTCAACTTAAGAATAATAATTTAGGGGAAAAATAGCTATAATGAAGTTTAAGAGAACTGATAAACAAGTAATGAGACATTGGAAAATGTGAACCTAGAGGCTAGATGATTCAAACAAATAGAATATTTTTTATAATGTAAGCTTAGATATAGTTTTTAATTAATTAAATCAATACTTTTTGAAATATATGCATAAACTTGGTGGTCAACAAAAAAAAAGAAAAGAAAAAGAAATCAAACTGAGTTTTACTTCAACGTGTCAAGATAACAGATATGTAGCATATAAATTTAATTTCTCAATCACTAAGAAAGGAAATACTTACGAATTAGTAATCACGAAAATCTATTTCTCAAATCAATTTGTACACCCACTTTTAGACTTCCTCACTTTTCATTAAGTTTTACAATTCTATACAAATCTAATTTGAGCTGTGAGATCTGTTTTAGGGGGATTGAAATGGTAAAATTAGAGATTGTGGTGTGAGATTATAATAGCAATAATAAGAATGAAACCTGTCGAAAATCTTAGTGAAACCGTAAAGTTGATTTTTTTTTTCTGACGAGAGAAACTGTAAGGTCGATTAACAAGAAAAAATATATTATTCCACATGCATGTATAATAAAATAATAAAATAAAATCACAATCCTATAAGGACTTTAACTAACCATTCATCTATATAAAAGAAACGGAAACAATTAGCGAGGATCACTTTGTTATAATATCTCTTTAATTATCCAGTATAGCTTTATTAGTAACCTTCACTATTGATGAAAGGTTACTACATCTATCAACTGTGTAAGGTTACTGAATTTCTTGATAATACTATAGTTTAGCTTAATTAATAACCATAATGAGAAATTTGATAACTAAAGTTACTAACTACTAAGTATGTAAAGTTAATAAATTAGTTGATAGAATTATACCTTTCTTATAATCATTATCTTTATGCTTTATAAGTTATTAACGCACGTAGCTTTAAGTATATATCATTTATTATATACTTATTTCATTTGGATTTGGATTTTTTTTATTATATATGGTTATAAAACTCGATATTTCATGTTATACGTTACAAATTAATATACCATTTATTATATTTATTATTTAATTTTTATGTTTTATAAGTTATTAACGCACGTGCAACGCACGCAGCTTTAAGCATATATTACGTATTATATACTTATTCCATTTGGATTTGGATTTAGATTTTCTTATTATATATGATTATAAAACTCAATATTCATGTTATATATTACAAATTAATATATCATTTGTTATATTTGTTATTTCAATTTTTATGTTTTATAAATTATTAAACCACGTGCAACGCACGTAGCTTTAAGTATATATTATTTATTATATATACTTATTCTATTTGAATTTGGATTTTTTTATTATATATGATTATAAAACTCAATATTTTATGTTATATATGTTAGGGTAACTCTTAGCCTAAGCCCAAGCCTAAGAAAGGGAGAGAAGTTTTCTTGAAAATATTCTTATTGATTTTTTTCCTTCTGCAACGTTTATATAGTTCAGTACAATATTAGATTGGGGATCACCTAATGGCTGCAATTCTCTACATTGCAACCATCGAAACCTCTTACAATCTAAGATGCTAAAATGCTAAAATGCTAAATTACTAACTCACAGCTCATAGTCCTTAGACCATTCGGGGGGGTATTTTAATCTTAGTAGATTTGGGCCTTGACTGGATTGTATCAATATATCACAAATTAATGTACTATTTATTATATTTATTATTTTAATTTTTATGTTTTATAAGTTATTAAGGCATGTGCGCACGTGCAACGCACGTAGCTTTACTAGTAAATGAATAAGCATGTGCATGAAATGCAAGTTAATATTATTCAGCCATATACGTAGAAGCTTTTTGCATGACATGTGAATGCCATTAAAACAGTAATTGGATCCTAGCTCAAAATTATGATCAAAGTCACACACTTAGCCAAATTTACCAAGAAAACAAGGCATCTTCTAAGAATCCAAAACTTGCTTGGCAAATTAGGGAAGTTGTAGATTTTAGGATATGGCTGGCCGAGTGGTGGTTGAGAATTTGCCCGCTCTTCTATGGTAAGACAAGGACTTCCAAGCCAAAACATAGAATCTTTTGTGGCAACAACATCAAGATGTTCATTTTTTTTTCATATATTTATAAATTAATAAATTAATTTTTGTTTACATAGGAGATGGGATCTTTTTCTTTTTGGCCAATATAGCAGATGGGATCCAAACTCAGCTTTTTAGGGGATGCACGCTTCATAATCAAATGTTTCGATGTTAATGTGATATGTTATTTATACCTTATTATTAAAGTTATCCCTAAACTGCTGTATGTTCAGTGTTTGCTCTTTTCATGTTGACATTTGTTCAAAGTTGATTGGTTGAAAGAAAACCAATATACATTATTATATATTTAGAATTTCAAATATTATTAATAAATAATATTTACAATATTGAATTATAATCAAAGTAAAACTCCATTTTTTTCCAGTAAATGATTATTTGAATAGACATTAGAATTGTAACAATATTTCCTTCCATTTAACTGGATTGCTATTACATAAGATAAAATTTTGCTTAGAATTGAAATTACTCAATTCCAATCATAAACCGAAAAACCCGACGCGAATGCGCGGGGATAATATCTAGTAACATATTAAAGAGTGTGGAATCACATGAAGTTTAATAATTAATCACCGATTATATCAAAGTATTACAAAATGAACTTAATGAATGGAAAGATCAGTGATTCCAACTTCTAAACTATGGCTTATATACAAGTAGCTATAAACTAGCAACAACTAACTAATAGATTTACTTAACTAAGCATAACTAACAGTTAACTAAACCAAGGTTAATTTCTAACTATAATCTCTAACATCCCCCCTCAAACTGAATACAAGTTTTGTATTCCAAGTTTGAAGAAGGCTGCATTGAAATTATTAGTTGAAAGCCTCTTAGTGAAGCAATCTGCAAGTTGTAACTTAGAAGTAACCGGTAGCAGCTTGATAAGTCTAGATTGCAGCTTAGTTCAAACCACATGACAGTCTATGTCGATATGCTTAGTACTCTCGTGGAATACAGGATTCTGAGCAATGTGTATAGAAGAAAGATTATCACAAAACAATGGTGTAGGAGTTGTTAATTGAACTTGTAAATCCTTCAAGATGTACGTTAACCACTATATTTCACAGGATGTAGAAGCAAGAGCTCTATATTCAGCTTCAAAGCTACTTCTTCTTACAGTTGTTTGCTTCTTTGTTTTCCAAGAAATCAAAAAATCACCAAGGAATATTTAATACCCTGCAACTGATTTTCTTGTATCCAAAAAAGGACCCCAATCGGAATCTGAGTATGCTTTTAACTGAAATTGTCTTTTAAAGGAAAAGAAAATACCCTGACCAATGGTGCCTTTCAAGTATCTGAGCACACGATGAGCTACTTGAAGGTGATCTGTTGTCGACTTGTCAAGAAACTGAGCTAATTGTTGCACGGCAAAACTAATGTCAGGCCTGGTAGTGGTCAAATACTGAAGCTTCCCTACTAGTTTTTTGTAATTAGTAGCATCTTCTAGTGGAACACCTGAATCTTTAGTCAACCTTGTTTCTAGTAAAATAGGAGTTGGTGTTGGCTTAGAATCAAGGAAATCTAGATCCTTCAGCAAATCTAGCGTGTATTTCGTTTGGCAGATATCAATCCTTGCTTTTGATCTTGCAATTTCCAGCCTGAGAAAATACTTCATCTCCCCTAAATCTTTGATACTGAATAACACATGTAAGTGTTGTTTAATCTTATATACTTCTGCAAGATCATTGCTAGCTATGATTATGTCATCCACATAAACTAGCAAAGCAATAAAAGAATATGCCTATTTTTATGATCATTTTCCTATGTTTTTTGGTATTTTTATGTGTGATTTAACCCTATTTTGTAAGTATTTGTGTTTTTAGGTCTTGAAGAGAAGAAAAGTGGAAACTTATTATTTTTCACTATTTTTGGAACTAAATTGATGACTTTTTGCACAAATATGGACTTAGCAATTTTGAGTGAAGATTTGGAGATTCGAAGTTTGTGATTGAAGACTAATTGAAGACAATTTCAAGATATGAAGACCATTGAAGAATTATTTCAAGGAGAAAGAATTAAGGATCGAGCTTAAATCGCAAAGGAAAGAAGACATGCTTTGGAGAGACCTTGAAGACATGGGCTTGTGAATATTTTACATGGGAGAATAGCCAGCCTAGTTGGGCCCAATCTTGGAGTCAAAGCCCCAATCCGCGCGGTCCAACCCTGTGAAATATCCAATTTCTACAACCCTTTCCTACTTTGGTTAGGATTCTGCGCAGTCTTGGTAAAAAGGCCATAACTTTTGATCCAGACCTCCAAAAATGCGTGTGAGTAGGCATTGGAAAGAGGACTCCAAGATCTACAACTTTTCTTTGATGCCCAAAGCCCAGTTCTGCCATCTTCAAGTCCGAAATTGCTATCGAAGTTTCTGCACGATTCCAGAATTTTCCTGAAGACCAATTTTTACTCTAGGAAGACTTTTAATCCAACTTGGAAACCAAATTAAGGGTTAAAACCGACCTAAGGGTTGTTTACTAGGAGTCTTATTAAGTCCACTATAAATACCCAATTTATGTTAACCTTGGAGAACACAATTCACAATTCTCTTCATCTATATTCTTCTAGTTTTTAGTTTTTCTCTAGTTTTTGAAGGAGGTATCGACATCCCTCTTTAGAGAGGGTTTCGACACCCCTAGTTGATGCCAAGGAGGAGATAGTCCTCAAGTTTGTAAGTTTTCTTAAGTTTCTCGTGGATTTTTCCAAATCCATGAGTAGCTAAATTCTTAATACTTTCTTTTCCTTTGGAGATTTCAATCTTTAATTTATGGGGAGATCTTTGTTTTTCATAATTTTATTTGTTTATCTTGTTTGAGTAATTTATCAATCTCCATGCTTTATTTTATGATCTTAATTGTTATTGAATTAATTGATCACTAATTCTTTAATCGTTTGGATCTATTGCTATATTAAACTTGGTGAAAAGTTATGTTCCTAGGTTTAATAATTGGTAGTTTGGGATTGATATTTCAATTGGATCTAATGAAAAGTTATGTTCTTAGTGAAGATTGTTTGGTGACAAAGGCAAGTTTGCTTAGTCGTTTTATTTGTCTCTGTACTTTGCTGAAATTGTGAGTAGATCTTAATGCTTTATTCTTTATTGATCTTAAGGCAAAGTGGTAAAGGTTTATCTAGATTAAAAGGGGTTAATTGCGAAAAGTTATGTTCCAACTAATCTAATATGCAATGTAGAGAATTGGGAAAAGTTATGTTCTCTTTTCTGCTGGCCAATCATTCAATTAGAAATAGTCAAATTCATATTTTGTGTCAATGATCCATATCTTTATTGATTGATACAACCATTGGAAAGGAAGTAAGCTTTTTAATTATAGTTTTTCTTATCTTATTTAGCTCAATTTACTTTGCAGATTAATTGTTTTCTTTAAATTGTGATACTTCTAATCCCCTTTCTTTTAAGTGTTTTTGAGTGATCTTAGAAAGTTTTGTCTTTGATATCTGCTTCACCCTTCTCTGTGGGATTCAACCCCTACTTGCCCTAACTACTTAGTAAGGATTTGTGGGGATTTATCTTGTGATTTGCTGACGACCGATCAAAGAACCACTCACATTTTTTACAAACAAGATATGATCTGTTTGAGACTGTGTAAAACCATATTGCAGCAGAGATTCAGTGAGCTTCAGATTCCACTATCTGCTTGCCTGTTTTAACCCATATAATGACTTAACCAACTTGCAAATCTTATTTGATCCTGGTAAATAACCTTCTGGTAACTTCATATACACCTCTTCTTCAAGATCCCCATGTAAAAAGGTTGTTTTAACATCACATTGAAGCAAAAACCACCCCTGCATAGCTGTTAGTGCCAATAAAGTTCTAACATTTGCCATTTTAGCTACTGGACTAAATGTGTCTAAGAAGTCAATACCATCCTGTTAAGTATATCCTTTCGCCACCAATCTTGCTTTATATCTTACTATAGATCCATCTGGCTTTCTCTCAATTTTGTAAACCTATTTACATCCTATGGTTTTCTTGCCAGGTGAAAGATCTACCAATTTCCAGGTTTGAATCTTCTCCTAAGCTGCAATTTCTTCAGACATGGCTTGCTTCCAATTATGATCGGTGGAAGCTTCTTTGTAAGTTTGAGGTTCCTTGTCATTGTCAATTGCAACTACTAAGGCCTTATGTTTACTGGAAATTTTATCATAAGAGAAAAGAGGGAAAGGGTATGTGGAGTAGTTTTCTGAGTTTATGCACATTTATAATTGGACAAATATGGGGGGAAAGTTTTTATTCTCGTGCTTCTACTCAATTCTAGTTGAGTTGGATGTGTAGAAATTTATGGTTGAGTATTGGAAATAGTCTCTGAAGTGTTTTGAAGTTGAGTACCTGAAAACTGGAGGTTGAATGTCAGAAAAATTATGGGTTTGTGGATGAACATTATGAACATGTTCATGAGGCTGATGAACAGTTGGTAGAACTGAGCTATGTAGTGAAGTGGACTGAGTTTCTGCACTATTATTATTGTGGAAAACATCATTTATATCATCTAAAGCTGCAGAATTATCACAAACTGTTAAGATCACAGATTCTGCATTCTTATGCCTTATAAATTGCAATTTGTCAGTTTGAGCATAAGATGCAGAAAAGGGAAAAAATGTTCATAGAAAGTAACATCATGAGATATAAACTCCTTTTGAGACTCTAAATCAAATAATTTGTAGCCTTTGACGCCAGGAGCAAAGCCTAAGAAAATGCTTTTAATGCTTCTACTATCAAACTTATCTTTAATGTTACTGTGATTCGAAGCAAAAGCTAGAAAACCAAAGACTTTTAAAGACTCAATATGAAGAGGTTCATCAAACATTTTCTGATATGGAGATTCTTTTTTAAGAACAGGTGTATGGTTACGATTGATAAGAAAGACAGCATGAACACAATATCCCCAAAATTCTATTGGTACATTAGATTGAAACCTTAAAGACCTAGCAACAACGAGAATATGCTGATGTTTCCTCTCAACAACATTGTTTTGTTGAGGGGTTTTGATGCATGAAGTTTAATGTAGAATACCTTTTGAATTATAAAATGAAGAAATGTTGAATTCCTGACCATTGTCAGTCTGAATGCACTTGACATCCGCATTAAATTGTATTTTTGCTATTGTGACAAAATTCTGCACTATAGGACGAGCTTCAGATATATTCTTCATGAGATAAACCCAAGTAAACCTACTAAAATCATCAACAATGGTAAGAAAGTAAGTCTGTCCTTTAAAGGTGGGAGCATAATTGTCTCCCTAAGTATCAATGTGAATTAATTCAAAACACCTATGACTAACAGAAGTACTGACAGGAAAAAGACTACGTTTATATTTAGACATGTGGCAGATTTCAAATAAATCAAAAGGAATAGAAGAAGGAACAAGCAACTTTAATCTCGGATATGAAGGGTGACCTAGTCGATTATGCCAAAGAATAGAATTGTCATTCTTCCAAGTAGAAACAACATTAACATCATGATTACAAGCAAAATCATCATTACAAGTAGAAACAGTATTCACATCATGATTACAAGTAATATCATTATTGGAATGTGCAACAGGACAAACAACAGGAATAGAAGCACTAGAATCAACATTTGAATGCTTAACAAGAATATCAAAAATAGCATTGTGATGCTTAATATGATCGAAAACATCAAAAATAGCAACAGCGGAATCAATTTACAATTTATGAAGGCCTTGAGGTCTTTTTGATGCGCCAAGGGCTTATCATGGTCTTGAAGAACACAATGGAGATCATGGAGAAGATGTGCATAGGTGGCAAGGAAGCATGGACAAGCTTGAAGATGCTAGGGATGAGCACAAAGATGATTCAAGTCCATTAGAGTTGCCTAAGACGCCATTTGATCCATTGAAGATGCCTTTAGGTCCTATGACTAGAGCAAGAGCTAAGAAGTTCAAAGATGCATTAACAAGCCTTGTTCGAACTCATCTTGAAGACCATCAGAGCTCATTTGAAGAGCTTGGATGATGATTGGAGCAAGCAAGCACCAATTACTTTGCTTGCTATTGATTCCAATTTTCTGCACTAGCCCTTGCATGGGTAGGCCAAGGGTACCCCATGCATGGGTTGGACGATTCAAACTTTCTACACTAGCCCAGGCGTGGGTAGGCCAAGGGTACCCCATGCATGGGTAGGACCAGTTTTTTCCTATTTTGATGGGCTTTCATGTTTCCATCGATTTGGCCATTGTGGGCTATATTCTATCTTAGATTAGTTTATTTTAATGTTTAGAAGACAATTGGATTGGGTCTTGTTTGACTAAGTCCAATCCTTGTTTAATTAGACTTGTTATTTCAATTTCCTAGTAGGATAAGGAGTAGGATCTTTCCTTGCTCCTTCCTTTACCCATAAGGCTTAGGATTTAGGTATTGTGCCCCCCCCCCCCCAACTACTATATAAGGGGTCCAATATCTCTTGTAAACATAAGTTGAGTTGATTAATAAAATTGAGGTTTTCACCCAAATTGATTATCTTAGGTTCATTGTTCTAGTTTGAGCAAAACTTAGGGTTATTCAATCTTATAGACTCCTAGCAAACAATTAAGTTGTGATTATTGATTGTTTGTGAATCTTGTGATCTTAAGTTAACAATTGCAGGTCTAATTGAAGACTTAAGGCTGACGAAAGAGGAGGAATAACCTTGTGAAGGTCATCGATCTACCCATCTAGAAGTTGGAGGAGTTCAAGTCGACTTTGATAGATTTTCAAGGCTAGATTTTAAATCTAAAACAACTAGATTCGTATCAATTGGTAATCAGAGCATAAGTTTTCATCTTCAATCGGTAAATCTATCATTCTATTCATCTATCATCAAGTTTCATCCATCAAAACTCATCCATCGCAATTTTCAAGTTCTTAGATTAAAAAATTCTGAAAATTCAAAAAAAATTTAATCGAAAAATATTTTTTTAAAAAAAATTTGTGCAGAATCTTGTGGAATTTATTCTGGCTTCGTTTGAGCTCGGAAAGCTTTGAAATTTGAGATCTAGACTTCTTTTAGTGTGTTCTTTCTGGGAAAAATATAAAAAAACAAAAAAAAATTATGGTATTATCGATTTTTTCCAGGAACTAGGGTTCTTGATTTGGGAATTTGGGGATTAGGGTTTGTTTTGGGCAATTGGTTCAATTGATTGCATCTAACCCTAATTGATTGTTTGTTTGAGATTCTTGGGTTGCTTTTGCTGTGAATTGAGATTTAACTTGAAGAATTTCAGGTTTAAACCCTATTGGAGACAAGTGGTACTAAATTGGATATAAGTGGTACTAGGGTTTTTTATTTGATTGAATTGAATGATTTGTGTTGATTGTGTTTTGTGCAGCAAGTTTGGGAGACAAAAGGCTGTTTGGATTGTTTAAAGATCACTCTTATTTTGATTCACCCAAGTTATTGCTCTTAATTGTTTGTTCCTCAAGTAGGTCACGAGAAGAAAGGAGGCTCTAACAATTTGCTCTTATTAGGCCTATTAAAACTAGAAAAAGGCATAATCTTGTGAGATCATTAAGAGAGTAGTGGATCGCCAATCCATAGGTTGAGTGCAAACACGAGAGCACAACAAAGGTAATTCACACACACACACTTGTGAGGGATTTTTATTACTAACTTTTCTTTGTGTGTAGGTACAATGGGAGATAGGCAAGAAGTACCAAATCAAAACAATGACTTGACTACCATGATACAAACACTCATGCAAAGATTGGATGCCATGGATGCAAGAATTGAAACTATGGTTAAAGCTCAACAAGAGCCACCACCTCAACAAAGGGAGAACAATGTCGCACAAGGCAATGAGCAAAGGGATCAACAACAACCTCAACAAAGGCAAGTTGTTAGGAGAATTGATCCAATGGAGAGATTGAGGCAACAAGAACTTGGAGGCCAAGCCTACAATGAAAACTTGCGGCCTAGGAGAGGTGAACAAAGAGATGAGCCTAAGGACAACAACAAATACAAGATCCCAAAGTTCAATGGGAGAGGGACACCTTCGGATTACTTAGAGTGGGAGTCAAAATTAGACATGTATTTTGATTATCACCCCTTTGTCGAATCTAAGAAGGTACAAATTGCTATCCATGAATTTGTTGAGAATGCTTTGAATTGGTATAATCAATTGGTGCAGTCAAGGAGAAGAAATTTGGAGAGACCTATGGATACTTGGACGGAATTGAATAGTGTCATGAGAAAGAGATTTGTGCCAGGCTACTACATCAACTCCCTTTACCAAAGTTTGCAAGCCTTGAGGCAAGGATCAAAGAGTGTTGATGAGTACTACTCGAAGATGATGTTGTTGATGTCTAGGGTAGAAATTGAGGAACAATCACAAGCCACCGTGGCTAGGTTTCTTGCGGGGTTGAATAGAGAGATTCATGATATTGTGGAGATGCAACAATATTATGATGTTGAAGACTTTTTACAACTAGCCTTGAAGGCCGAGGGGCAAGTTAAGAGGAGTGGCGCCAAGAAAGGATTTTCATCATCAAACTCATGGAAAACTCCAATAAAAAAGGATGAGAAATCTCTCAACAATGAGAAGGAGGTTGCGCAACAAAGTGGAGTAAATTCTAAATCCGAATCTAAACATTCATCTAGTTCTTCCTCTAAATCTCATGTTAAGTGTTTTAAGTGTCAGGGTTATGGTCATTATGCTAAAGATTGTGTCAATAAGAAGGTGATGTATCTTAATGATCATGGTGAGATAGTGAGTGAAGATGAGGAATTCAACTTGGGTTCAAGTGGTGATGGGGATGATGAGGAGGGCTTTGCGCAAGAAGAGAGTGATGATGATAATGAGGGTTATGCACTTAAGAGTTTGGTTGCTAGAAAGACTTTGAGTGCTTATGTGAAAGTTGTGCACAATCAAAGAGAGAACTTGTTTCATACTAGGATGTATGCAAATGGGAAGCCTAGTAGTGTAATCATTGATGGTGAAAGTTGTACAAACATAGCTAGTGTTTACTTGGTGAATGAGTTGCAACTACCCACTACCAAACACCCAAAACCCTATAGCTTAGGTTGGTTCAATGATAGAGAGGAGATTAGGGTTAACAAACAAGTTTTAGTTTCTCTTTCTTTGGGCAGGTACAAAGAGGATGTTTTGTGTGATATTCAACCAATGCAAGCATGTCATGTACTACTTGGTTGACCATGGCAATTTGACAACAAGGTACATCATGATGGCGAGACCAATAAGTATACTTTCATGTGTGGTAAGAAGCCTTTTACTCTAGTTCCTTTATCACCTCAAGAAGCTTTAAAAGATCAATTGAAATTGAGGGATGATTTTGCTAAATTAGAATCTGAATATAGGGCTCAAGAAAAGATAAAGCATGCTAATTCTAATTCTAATTGCGTTGAAAACAAGGCTGTTTTGGTTAATAAGAAAACTAGCTCTAAGAAAGTTGTTAAAGAGTGTATGTTAGCTACTAAGAGTGAGATTAAGAATGCTTTGAATAATAATTCTGTTTTGATCTTGCTTATGCTTAAAAATACACTTTGTTGCTACTAACAACTTGGATGGGGAGCTTCCAAGCAACATTGTTTCTCTTTTGAGTGATTATGCAGATTTGTTTCCTGAGGAGATTCCTAGTGGTTTGCCACCAACTAGAGGGATTGAACATCAAATTGACTTCATCCCTAGGGTGCAAATTCCAAATAAGCCAGCTTATAAGACAAATCCTGATGAAACAAAGGAGTTGGAGAAACAAGTTGGAGAGCTACTTCAAAAGGGTTATGTGCGTGGGAGTCTTTCTCCATGTGCAGTTCCAGTTTTGCTAGTTCCTAAGAAGGATGGAACTTGGAGAATGTGTGTTGATTGTAGGGCAATAAACAACATAACAGTTAAGTATCGTCACCCTATTCCTAGATTAGATGATATGCTTGATGAATTGCATGGTTCTTGCTTATTTTCTAAGATTGATCTTAAGAGTGGGTATCATCAAATTCGCATGAAAGAGGGTGATGAATGGAAAACTGCTTTTAAAACTAAGTTTGGATTGTATGAATGGTTAGTTATGCCTTTTGGATTAACTAATGCACCTAGTACTTTCATGAGGTTAATGAATCATGTTTTAAGAGCTTATATTGGAAAGTTTGTTATTGTTTATTTTGATGATATACTTGTGTATAGCCGCAACTTAGAGGACCATGTTGAGCATTTGAGATGTGTTTTAGATGTACTTAGGGTTGAGAAGTTGTATGCTAACCTTAAGAAGTGCACCTTTTGCACAAACAAGCTTGTTTTCCTTGGTTTTGTGGTCTCTGCGCAGGGTATACAAGTTGATGAGCAGAAGATCAAAGCCATCAAAGATTGGCCAACCCCCACCAACGTTAGTCAAGTAAGATCATTCCATGGCTTAGCTGGGTTCTATAGGAGGTTTTTTAAGGACTTTAGCACCTTAGCCGCCCCTATTACAAGTGTGATGAAGAAGAATGCACCATTCAAGTGGGCAAACGTACTAATGCTCCTTTGCTTGTTTTACCTAACTTTAACAATACTTTTGAGATTGAATGTGATGCTTCAGGTGTAGGTATTGGCGCAGTCCTTATGCAAGGAGGGAAACCCGTGGCATACTTTAGTGAGAAGTTGAATGGGGCTGCATTGAATTATCCTACCTATGATAAGGAGTTGTATGCTCTTGTTAGGGCATTACAAACGTGGCAGCATTATTTGTGGCCTAAGGAGTTTGTGATTCACACAGATCATGAGAGTTTGAAGTACTTGAAAGGCCAAAAAAAGCTGAATAAGAGGCATGCTAAGTGGATTGAGTACATTGAGAGCTTTCCATATGTGGTGCGCTACAAGAAAGGTAAGAAGAATGTTGTAGCCGATGCTTTATCAAAGAGGTATGTTTTACTTTCCATGCTTGATTCTAAGTTTCTTAGATTTGAGTTCATTAAGGAATTATATGCTAGTGATGCTTACTTTAGTGATATGTTTAAAGCATGTGAGAATTCTGGTTTTGGAAAGTATTATAAGCATGATGGATTTTTTGTTTAAAGAATCTAGATTGTGTATACCTGCTTGTTCTATGTGTTTTGTGCTAGTGAAGGAATCGCATGAGGGAGGTTTAATGGGTCACTTTGGTGTTGATAGAACCTATAAAATTTTGCATGAACGCTTCTTTTGGTCTAAGATGCGATATGATGTAGGGAAGCATGTTTCTAGTTGCATTACTTGTTTGCAAGCTAAATCTACATCTAAACCCCATGGATTGTATACTCCTTTGCCTATTCCTCATGAACCATGGACTCATATTAGCATGGATTTTGTGTTAGGATTGCCTCGTTCTAGGAGAGGTAAAGATTCTATCTTTGTGGTTGTTGATAGGTTTTCTAAGATGGCACACTTCATTGCATGCACTAAAACTGATGATGCCATTAATGTAGCTAATTTGTTCTTCAAGGAGATTGTTAGACTACATGGAATGCCTAGGACGATTGTGAGTGATAGAGATGCTAAGTTCTTAATCATTTTTGCCATCCCTAAGTTAGGTACTAAGTTGTTATTTTCAACTACTTGTCATCCTCAAACTGATGGTCAAACTGAAGTAGTTAATAGGACTTTGTCAACCTTACTTAGAGCATTGATTAAAAAAAACTTAAGAACTTGGGAGGATTGTTTGCCTCATGTTGAATTTGCATACAATAGAGGCATACATAGTACAATTGGAATTTCACCTTTTGAATGTGTGTATGGCTTTAATCCTTTAACCCCATTGGATTTGTTGAGTTTACCTTTGAGTGTGCAAGTTGACATGGATGGGCAAAGAAAGGCCGAATATGTTAGGGATCTTCATGCAAAGGTTAGAGCTCAAATTGAGAAGAAAACACAACACTACATGAAGAATGCTAACAAAAGGCACAAAGAGGTCATCTTTGAACCTGGAGATTGGGTTTGGTTGCATCTAAGGAAGGAAAGGTTCCCTGAAAAAAGAAAGTATAAGCTCTTACCTCGTCGAGATGGTCCATTCCAAGTTTTGGAGAGGATCAATAACAATGCATACAAGCTAGATCTTCCTAGTGAATATAGCAAGTGTTACTTTTAATGTTTCGAACTTATCCTTCTTTGATAGTGATGCATATTTGAGGACAAATCCTTTTCAAGGGAGAGGGGATGATGCGCCAAGGGCTTATCATGGTCTTGAGGAACACAATGGAGATCATGGAGAGGATGTGCATAGGCGGCAAGGAAGCATGGACAAGCTTGAAGATGCTAGGGATGAGCACAAAGATGATTCAAGTCCATTAGAGTTGCCTAAGACTCCATTTGATCCATTGAAGATGCCTTTAGGTCCTATGACTAGAGCAAGTGCTAAGAAGTTCAAAGATGCATTAACAAGCCTTGTTCGAACTCATCTTGAAGACCATCGGAGTTCATTTGAAGAGCTTGGATGATGATTGGAGCAAGCAAGCACCAATTATTTCGCTTGCTATTGATTCCAATTTTCTGCACTAGCCCTTGCATGGGTAGGCCAAGGGTACCCCATGCATGGGTTGGACGATTCAAACTTTCTACACTAGCCCAGGCGTGGGTAGGCCAAGGGTACCCCATGCATGGGTAGGACCAGTTTTTTCCTATTTTGATGGGCTTTCATGTTTCCATCGATTTGGCCATTGTGGGCTATATTCTATCTTAGATTAGTTTATTTTAATGTTTAGAAGACAATTGGATTGGGCCTTGTTTGACTAAGTCCAATCCTTGTTTAATTAGACTTGTTATTTCAATTTCCTAGTAGGATAAGGAGTAGGATCTTTCCTTACTCCTTCCTTTACCCATAGGGCTTAGGATTTAGGTATTGTGCCCCCCCCCCCCTACTACTATATAAGGGGTCCAATATCTCTTGTAAACATAAGTTGAGTTGATTAATAAAATTAAGGTTTTCACCCAAATTGATTATCTTAGCTTCATTGTTCTAGTTTGAGCAAAACTTAGGGTTCTTCAATCTTGTAGAGTTTTAGCAAACAATTAAGTTGTGATTCTTGATTGTTTGTGAATCTTGTGATCTTAAGTTAACAATTGCAGGTCTAATTGAAGACTTAAGGCCGACGAAAGAGGAGGAATAACCTTGTGAAGGTCATCGATCTACCCATCTAGAAGTTGGAGGAGTTCAAGTCGACTTTGATAGATTTTCAAGGCTAGATTTTGAATCTAAAACAACTAGATTCGTATCACTTTTAGCTGCTCCAATCATCTTCCCATGATTGATATCCTGGATTATACAGTGAGAAGACACAGTGATTAAGCAACAATGAAAATCAATTGTTAGTTTGCCTACAAAGATTAGATTATAAGTAAATTCAGGAACATAGAGCACATTGTAAAGAATCAAATAATCATTAAACTTTACAGTGCCTATGTGTGTGACCTGCACATTAGTATTGTTAGGCAAACCAACATATACATTATGAACTTTTCTATAAGAAGAAAAAGAAGTAAGATGACAAGTAATACGGTTAGTAGCCCTTGTGTCTATGATCCAATCAGACATAGAATTGTTTTTGTTGGTAAAAACATTTGAGGATATTTTTGGATCTAAAACATAATTTTCAATGAAAGGAATTACCATAAGAGTTACCATAAGATGAATTAACAGAATTATAAGGAAGTGCAGCAACTGCATTGACATGATGTTGAGGAAGAGTAACAACTGCATTGACTTGATGAATCTGTGGTTGAATCAAATGCATGAGTTGCTCATATTGGCCCTTTGTAAGTTGAAATATTTCATCTTTGTCAGCAGTCTCTGGAGCAGTAATGGAATCTTCCAAGACTCAACAGCATTAGCACTATGGATAGGCCTCTTTCCTTTATAATTGTGATTATAGCTCTGTGGAAAACCATGTTTCTTGTAACATTTGTCTATAGTATGCCCCTCTTGACCACAGAAAGAAGTCAAGAACACCGAGGTTTCTTGGAGTTGTTGAAAGTCTTCTTTGCCATGGGCGCAGGACCACCCTTAGTAGGCATAGTTGTCTTCACAGCCAGAGCATTAACATCAGGAATAGGTTGAGTGGAAACCATTGCAGATCTTTCTTGTTGTATAACAAGAGAGTAAGCTTTGTTCAGTGAAGGCAAAGGATCCATCAGTAAGATTTGAGTTTTGACATTAGGATAAAGATCAGAGAGTCCCTTGATAAAGATTATAACTTGGTCATTTTCATGAAACTCTCTAACTTTCTTGGCTAAAGTACAAGATCAAATAGGAGCACAAGCACAGGAAGCATTCGGCCTCAAAATATGAAATTCATCCCACAAGACTTTCAACTTAGTGAAGAACTCATGAACAAAGAGAGAACCTTGAGTACAAGTATGAATCTCAGTTTGAAGTCAAAAATTCTAAAAGAATTAGTTTGTGAGAAACAAGATTTGAGATCATTCCAAATATCTATGGCTGAATCTAACTAGATTATTGACTGAGCAATAGAAGGGGACACATAATGAACCAACCAAGAAATGACAAGGTTACTGCATTGTTGCCAAGCTGAGAAAAGAGGATCTTCACGAGAAGGAACCGGCAGAGATCCATCAATGAAATGAAGCTTGTTCTTTGTGAGTAATGCCATTTTCATGGCGCGCTGCCAAGAATGGAAATTAGGTCCAGTGAGGACTATAGAAACTAACACCAATGTAGGATTTTCACTGGCATGAATGTAATAAGTACTGGAGGGAAAATCCTCTGGCCGAGAAGTTCCAATAGTTGCCATTAAAGGAACAAGATAGAGAAAAGATCAATGAATTTGAAGAAAGAAACATGTTTGGTTTCTGAGGAAAAAAAAAAGAAGAAAATTTTGGAAAGAAACTCAGAAAATATCAAAACAGCGGAAAAATGAAGAGTAAAGCGTCTGATACCATATCAAAGTATTACAAAATGAACTTAATGAATGGAAAAATCAGTGGTTCCAACTTCTAAACTATGGTTTTTATACAAGTAATAAACTAGCAACAACTAACTAACATATTTACTTAACTAAACATAACAACTAACTAATAGATTTACTTAACTAAGCATAACTAACAGTTAATTAAACCAAGGCTAATTTCTAATAATAATCTTTAACAGATTCCCTTTCTTTTTCTATATCGAATAAGAGCATAATAAGAGCAATGGCGGAACGGGGGAGGGGGCAGCAGGGGCCATGGCCCCCCTCCGCCCAATAAAAGTCTATTTGTAGTTATATATCTCAACCAAAAGAAATGGTAAAATCTTGTTTTGGCCCCCCATATTTTTTATTTTCTAATTTGGCCCCTTTTTCTTGAATTTGCACCATATTTTTTTTTAATTTGGCCCCTTGATAAAACTTAAAAGCTCCCTTTTATATATAAATGATTCATTTTTTTATTTCTTTCAACCTAGTCAAGGATTATTTATTTATTTATTGTATTTTTTCTTATTACTCTATTTATAGTATTGTTCCTCATTTAGTTAGTGATGATTTAGATCATGAAATCAAATTTCTTTGTCTACATTATTATTATTATTATTATTATTATTATTATATATATATATATAATATACTAGATATTGTCCCTGCACATTCGCGTCGGGTTTTTCGGTTTATGATTAGAATTGAGTAATTTCAATTCTAAATACAATTTTATCTTATGTATTAGCAATTAAGTTAAATAGAAGAAAATATTATTAGAATTCTAATGTCTATTCAAATGATAATTATCATCAACTGGAAAAAGGAAATGAAATTTTAATTTGATTATAATTCAATGTTCTAAATACATGAATATATATGATTAAATGTTGACCGATTGGAATATATCTGTATATATATACACCGATTAGCCCCAAAAAAAATTTTCTGGTTCCGCCCCTGAATAGGAGGTTAAATGAGTAT
>AWUE01016132.1:0-35060 GCA_001974825.2 Corchorus olitorius | reverse complement strand
ATTAAGATCATTTCATTTTTTCCTTTACAAAAATCTCCCCAATTCTAAAGCTTTTCCTATGCTGCACTCTCTACAAGACTATTAAGGAGGTGTCAACAACACTAAAAACTAGTACCCTATTCCCTATCCTTATTTGATTTGCATTAATTATAGTTAATTAATCTATAATCAAGTTGATAATTTCAGGGGACCTCGATCCTCCATCCTTATATTTGATTTGCATGAAGTAGCTCTTTATGATCAGGAATTTTGTTGCTTTCTTTGTTAATTGTCAATGTCAAGAATTACAGTTTATTCAGTTTAGAGAGTTTATTAGTTTGTAATGCCAATGTTAATCAGTTTGTAATGCCAATGTCAAGAATTACAATTTGTTGCAGTGTAGTTATTGATTTCAAAATTGAAAACTAAACTTATATATATGTATGTGTGAATCTATATTGTTTTGTAGGATGTCCATTTCAGAATCTGAGATTTTGGACTCTTTCAGACCTGAAGATCTGAACCCAGAAGTTGATGCAGATCCTGATGAAGGGGAGATGCAAGACCTTGGCCTTGCAGATGCAGTTGCTGCTGCTGCTGGTTCTGGCCCTTCTGGATCTTCTGGTAAGCCCCCTCTCGACCCCTCATCTAACAAAAGACCTAGGGCTAGTTCAAAGACTTCAGTGGTGTGGGATCATGTTACCACTTTTGAAGGCCCTCCCCCTGATAAACCCTTTATGGCTAGGTGCAACTACTGTCCTAGAACTTTTAAGGCACACTCTAAAAAGAATGGCACAAGTTCAATACTAAATCATCTTAAGGGACCATGTCCGAAGTCTCCTTTAGGTCTTGCTGCTAGGCTTGAGAGGGAAAAGTCCCAAACTAAGTTAACTCTGAATAAAGAAGGAGATGGGAGTGTGGCAGTAGGAACTTGGAAATATAGTTCAGAGGCCATTAGAAAAGCTGTTGCAACTATGATTATAGTTGATGGGCTGCCTTTTAGGTTTGTGGAGAACAAAGGATTTAGGCATGCAATGGCAACAGCTTGTCCAAGATTTGTAATGCCATCAAGGACTACTATTGCAAAGGACTGTTTTGAGTTGTATAATGAAGGAAAAAAACAACTCAAGTTGAAAATTAAGGCCTCTAACTGTAGGGTGTCCCTAACAACTGACACATGGACATCAATTCAGAAAGTTTCTTATATGTGTGTGACTTGCCATTGGATTGATGATGATTGGAAATTGAATAAGAAGATAATTGGGTTTTATCCGATCTCTAGTCATAAGGGGGAGGTTATTGGCAAAACTTTAGAGAAGACTTTGAAAGATTGGGGCATAGAGAAGGTGATGACTGTAACAGTTGATAATGCTCTTTCAAACGATGTTGCTGTGGGGTATTTGAGGAAGAAATATTTGAAGGAAAAGACTTGTGTTGTGGAGGGAAAGTTGCTGCATATGAGATGTGTTGCACACGTGTTAAATTTGATTGTCTCGGATGGAATGAAGGATGTTGATCCCTCTGTTGTGAAGATTAGGGAGGGTGTTAAATTTGTGAGGGCTTCCAATTCTAGATTGGAAAAGTTTAAGGATTGTGCAACTGCAGAAAATGTCAAGACTGATAAAGGTTTGTGTCTTGATGTTTGCACTAGGTGGAACAGCACGTATTTGATGCTTGATGCAGCCGAGAAGTATGAAAAAGCATTCGAGGCTTTGGAGGATGTTGATCCTCATTATAGATCAGATCTTGGTGCAGCTGGGGTTCCTACTAGTGTTGATTTCGAGAATGCTAGGATTTTATGCATTTTCTGAAGAGGTTTTACTTGTTGACTTGCAAAGTGTCGGGGACTTCTTATGTGACAGCAAGTTCTTTATTGGATGAAGTTTTCAAGGTCTACATTGCTTTGAAAGAGTTGGAAAAGCATGTTGACCCTGACTTGAGGAAAATGGCAGTAAAGATGAAGGCCAAATACGACAAGTATTGGGGAAGTATTGATAAGATGAATATGGTCATTTATTTGGCTGCCATACTTGACCCTAGGAAGAAGTTTTCCTTTGTAGAATTCTGCATTAAGAGGATGTATAGGGCTGATGAAGCTAGTAGTTTATTGCAGACCGTGCAAGATGCAATGAATGATCTCTTTCAAGATTACAAGAAGGTGTTGAGTCCGACTGAAAAATGTGCTGCAAATGACAAGGATATGGAAGAAGTGTCTTCGGTTGGTGCAGCTCTTGAAGATAATGATGACAGTGCAATGGACATGTTTTGGAAGCATGAAATGGAATTCGGGAAAGAGGAGAATAAAACTGAATTGGATGTTTATTCGCAAGAGGATCGGGAAAAGAAACGAGAAGACTTTGATATATTGACTTGATGGAAGATTAATAGCCCGAGGTTTCCAATTCTCTCTTGCATAGCAAGAGATGTCCTAGCTGTGCCTGTATCCAGTGTCGCTTCTGAGAGTGCTTTTAGCACTGGTGGCCGTATCCTCGATGTATACAGAAGTTGCCTCGCTGCCAAGCACGTTCAAGCTCTCGTTTGTGGACAAGATTGGCTGCAGGGCTCTTTGGACTTCAACCCAGCTGCTGAGATGGAGGAGCAATCTGAGTTTGATAAACTCGCCCAAGGTAAGCTTAAATTTACTCTTTGATACACTGTTTGATGATCTAACTTTCAGTTTACAACTTTACATGTTTCTTTTAACAATTTACAGAATTGAAGGAGGTCTCCATAGACCCTGTAATTGATGCTTGAGGGGTTCCTGAAGTGAACGCTGAACAATGAACATCCTTGCATTTAGGTATGTTTCATTTTTGAATCATTCATGATATATCTTAAATTACTTGCATGTCTCTTAAATCTTAGTTTATAGGTTATAACTTACATCTGAATTCTGATTGTATAAACTGTTTTTTTATATCTTCTGATTTTGAATGTTGCTGCTGCTGTTTGTTTCTTTTTGGACTTGGAAATACATGAATTTCTTTTGTACATGCTTGCTGCCTTGGTTCTTTTGTGTACATGCCTACATGGGGTAAATACAAGAAATTGGTATTTTTTTGCCTTTTTGCTGCTGGTGGTGGTTACTGGACATTGGACAGTGGGTGCTTACTGGTGGCTACATACATCATGCTGGAGAAGTGCAAATATTAGACAAGTTTTTTTTGTCCATAGATTGACATAGAAGATTAGAAGTTCAGTTTAGACACTGACTTGATTTGCCTATGTGCTCTCCTATGTTTTTTTGTTTAAGAGAGCCTGAAATTGTTTATAATATGTATGGCAAACTTAATTCCCCAGTTGCTCTCCCAAGGTATTTTGTTAAGTGGGAGATTTAGTTATTTAGCAAGCTAATGTTATAGTGTAGCAAATAGTTATAGCAATAGCCAAACTGTATATATGGTTAATTGCTAATTATATTGGCTGCAGCTAGCTATTGAAGTTTAAGTTTTCTGACTTCAGTGATTGAAGTTTTAAGTATTCTAATTTCAGTGATTTGTATGTATGGTAAATTACTCAATTATGAAAACTGTTTTCAGATTTTGAATGCCAAAACCGATACCCATGGAAACCGAAAAACCGACCGAAACCAACTTAGGTTGGTGGAGCTCGGATCTCCTATAATTCGGTCGGTTTTCGGTGGTTAATTTCAATTCGTCGGTTTCTCAAAATGTTGAAATTTCAGCAACCGACCCGACCGAAACCGACCGACGAGCAGCCCTAATAAATCGTGTGTTAAGCTAAGCTACTACCAATCCCTTTCAGTTATATTGCATTTATTGTCTTTATTGCATGTCATTCTATCTCATTTACTCCCTCTGCCATCACTATCAATTATGTGCACTTCCATTCATTATCTCTGACATTTTCATTCATTGTATTCATTGTTTTTCTATCTTGTCTATTCAATTTTGCTCCCACTAGTTTCCCTGTTGTATCTGGTCGCACTAATTTTCTATATTGCAGTAAGCATTCAACTCGAAAAGATTTTGGAGTGGGCTATTCACCCCCCTCTAGCACTACATTTGGGATCAACAATTGGTATTAGAGCCTACCTCTTGATCAACGGGACTAACATCCACAAGAGAGATCCAATATTGTTGCTGGAAGCTCCTCACAGAATGTTGCGAACATGATTGTAGAAGGCCAGTCCACTCACATGCCTCCTCTGTTTGATGGGACTAATTATTAATCCTGGAAAAACAGAATGGTTGTCTTTATGAAAGCCTATGATTTCGAGATGTGGAGAGTAGTTGTTCAGGGTCCATTCGTTCCCAATGAAAGGAATGAGGATGGACAAGAAGTCACAAAAGAATGGGACAAATGGACTGTAGAAGACACTCGCAAAGTACAACTGAACTTCAAAGCAGTCAATATTTTGCTAACATCACCAATCAGCTTAAGCAACTAAGAAAAGCTTATTCAGAGAGCGACATGGTGAAAAAGCTACTCAGAGCTCTCCCAAAGTCTTGGAGTCCTAAGACTCTGGCTATATGGGAATGCAGAAACTTGAACACTACCACTCTGGATAACATATGTGGAACACTACTCACATATGAAAAGGAACTAAAGCATGAAGAAGATCGTGACAAGAAGAATTCTGAGAAGAAAAAGGGGTTTGCTCTCAAAATATCTGCTCTAGAAGATGAAATAGAGCAACTGACTTTAGATGAAAGCGAGTCATCTGATGATGATGATGATTTAACAATGTTAGCTCGAAAATTCAGAAGACTGAAAGGAAGAAGAAACCAACTCTTTAACAAAAGAAGTTACTTAAAATCTAACATTGTTCGGAAATGAGATATTCGGAAACAACAGAGAAAGATACATGAATGATGATCATAGAGAAAATCAATTCACCTGCTTCGGTTGTGGAAAGCCTGGTCACATCAAGAGTGACTACCCACACAACAAGAAGGAAGCTCCTGGAAAGGATAAGAAGAAGAAAAGAGCAATGGTTGTTGGTACCTGGTCAGACAGCGATGTCTCAGACTCTGAAACTAGTGATGATGAACAAGGAGCCAAGGCCAACCTATGTCTTATGGCAGAGGAAGAAAGCCTTGAGGTAATTTCTGATCTTTCTAATGTTTCTATTGATGAAATACATAAAGAATATGAAAGCTTATTTGAAGAATATGAGCATGCTGTCAAATTGTATAAATGTTTGAAGAAAAGAAACTCAGAGATAATGCTTGATTTGGAATCCACTAAAAACAACCTTGATTGCATGACTGAAAAGTATGATGCTTTACTAGTTGATCTTGAGCATGCAAAAGCTGAAAATGAGAAACTGGTGAAATAGTTAGAGGAAATTAAAACTGAGAAAGTTGTTGTCACTAACAACAACGTAAAAGTTGCTCGAACTAATGGAAGTCACAACATAAGGCATCACAAGCCTAGAGCCATGACTTGCTATACTTGCGGCAGAAAGGGTTATCAATCTCCTGATTGCTATCAGAAGGATGGATACCCTTCCCGAACTAAATTAGTTTGGGTGCCTAAAGGTACATATGTTGTTGCTAACCCCCAAGGACCCATCAAAGTATGGGTACCTAGAACAGCAAACTGAAAATGTGTGTGTGCAGGTTGAGCAAGAGCAACAGGACTACTGTTTGGAAGCTCAACCGAAGGAAAAACAATTTTGGTACCTGGACAGTGGCTGTTCAAGACACATGAGAGGAGAGAAAAAAACGTTTAAACAGCTTAAAGTGAAAAATGGAGGAAATGTCACCTTTGGTGACAACTCAAAAGGAAAGATACAAGGAATTGAAACTGTTGGCAAAGGATCTTCTAAGCATCAGTCAACTCTGTGACAAAGGACACGTAGTATGCTTTGACTCTCACTTATACCGAGTATTTGACATCAAAACAGAAAAGCTCAACTTTGTTGGCAAGAGACATGGTAATGTATATGTTATCTTTCTTGATGATTTGGTCTCGAGAAATAATATCTGCTTGATGGCTAACAATGCTTCTGAAAGTTGGTTATGGCACAAAAGATTAGGTCATGCAAGCATGAACACCATTTCCAAACTAGTGAGAAAATATCTAGTCAGAGGCCTGCCCAAACTGAAATTCGACAATGACAGAGTGTGTGAAGCTTGTCAGTTTGGAAAGCAAGTCAGAAATTCATTCAAGTCAAAGAATGTTGTCTCATCCTAAAGACCACTTGAGCTACTGCACATGGCTCTATTTGGTCAGATTGATGTCATGAGTATGGGAGGTAATTCTTATGGCTTTGTGATTGTTGATGATTACTCTAAATACATGGGTTTATTTTCTCAAACACAAAGATGAAGCTTTAGAAGCTTTTGCTAAGCATTGTAAGATTAATCAGAATGAGAAGGGCTACAACATTAATGGCATTAGAAGTGACCATGGTGGTGAGTTCATAAGCCATGATTTTGAAAATTTTTGTATTGAAAATGGTTTTTCTCACAATTTCTCTGCTCCTAGAACCCCACAGCAAAATGGTGTGGTGGAACGAAAGAACAGAACACTAAAAGACATGGCCAGAACTATGATTTGCGAAAACAATTTACCAAAATATTTTTGGGCTGAGGCCACACAAACTGCAGCTTATATTTTAAATAGGGTCTCCATCAGACCTATGCTCTCAAAGACACCTTATGAGCTCTACAAAGGGAGAAACCAAACATTTCTCACCTTAGGAGCTTTGGCTGCAAGTGTTTTGTTTTGAATAATGGAAAACACACCATTGGAAAATATGATGCCAAAAGTGATGGAGCTATCCTTTTGGGCTATGACCTGAATTCCAAAGCTTACAGAGTGTTTAACAAAACTTCTTTAGTTGTTGAGGAATCAATCCATGTTGTGTTTTATGAAACTAATACTCCACTGAGAAAGCTAGTGGATGATGATGATGATGCAGGTGAAATTAGTGCAAACATAAGACAGGTACAAATTGGTGACACTAATCCAATTACAGAAGATAAGGAGATAGAGACTCAAAAAGAAGAGCCTCTCATAAAAAGCTTGCTGAGAGTGGAAGTTCAACATAATGATATTCCAAGAGCATGGAAACATGCAAGAAGTCATCCAATTGATCAAATCATTGGTGATCCTAGAGAAGGATTGAGAACAAGAAATAGACTTAAAGAGACTTGTAAATTTGCTGCATTCATCTCTCAAGTGGAACCAAAAGTATTTGAAGAAACAGAAAAGGAAGAAAGCTGGATGGCAGCAATGCAAGAGGAGCTGAACCAGTTTGAGCGAAGTAAAGTTTGGACTTTAATGCCAAGACCTAATGACCATCCAATTGTTGGCACTAAATGGGTCTTCAGGAACAAGGTAGATGAAACTGGTAAAGTGATAAGGAACAAAGCTCGACTGGTAGCCAAAGGCTATAACCAGGAAGAAGACATTGATTATGATGAAACCTTTGCTCTTGTTGCCAATTTAGAGGCTATTCGTCTTTTACTTGCTTTTGCTTGTCATTTGGACTTTAAAATGTTTCAAATGCATGTGAAAAGTGCTTTCCTGAATTGTTACATTCAAGAGAAAGTGTATGTGGAACAACCTCCTGGTTTTGAAGATTTCAAAAGACCAAATGATGTTTTCAGATTGCACAAAGCCTTGTATGGTCTCAAACAGGCTCCTAGAGCCTGGTATGAGAGGCTGTCAAAGTTTCTGTTGCAAAAAGGTTTTACATGAGGAAGTGTTGACACTACATTGTTCCTGAAAAGGAAAGGCACTAATTTGCTTATTGTTCAAATATATGTTGCTGATATTATATTTGGTGCCACTAATGAAAGTCTTTGTGAGTATTTTGCTAAGGAAATGCAGGATGAATTTGAAATGAGCATGATGGGTGAGCTTACTTTCTTTCTTGGATTACAAATCAAACAATGCAAAGATGAAATCTTTATCAATCAGGCAAAATACACAAAGAAATGTTGAAGAAATTCAACATGCAAGAGTGCAAAACTATGAAAACACCTATGGCTAGTGGAACTAAATTGGACTCGGATGAGAAAGGTAAAGAAGTGAACCAAAAGCACTATCGAGGCATGATTGGATCACTTCTATACTTGACTGCTAGCAGACCTGATATTCCTTTTAGTGTATGCTTGTGTGCAAGATTTCAATCTTGCCCCAAAGAATCTCACATCTCTGCTGTCAAGAGAATTTTTAGGTATCTCTTAGGTACTACAGGCCTAAGCTTGTGGTATTCAAAGGGTACAAGCTTGGAACTTGTAGGATACTATGATGCAGACTTTTCTAGCAGCAAAACTGATCGAAAAAGCACCAGTGGGACTTGTCAATTCCTTGGAAGTACACTTGTCTCATGGTCCTGTAGAAAGCAAAACTCAGTGGCTCTCTCAATAGCCGAGGCTGAGTACATTGCTGCTGGAAGTTGCTGTGCTCAAATCCTGTGGATCAAGCAGCAACTGAGATTTTGGAATTGATGTGAAGAAGGTGCCATTGCTGTGTGATAACACCAGCGCTATCAACATCACCAAGAATCCAGTTCAGCACTCACGTACCAAGCACATCGAAATAAGATATCACTTCATTCGAGATCATGTCCAAAAAGGTGATATCGAGATTAACTTTGTTGATACCTTGCATCAATTAGCTGACATATTCACTAAAGCATTGTGTGATGAGCACTTTAGTCGCATTAGAAATGAATTAGGAATAATAGATGCATGTCATGTGTGATCATGCACTTCTCATTCTGTCTAAGGTTTGCTCTCACCAAAACCTCCACTCAAATTGTTGGGACTAATTGCAAATCGGTCAGGATCTCATCCTGACACGTTAGCAAAATTTTAGGTGGGATTTTTCCCTCCTAATTTTCTACCCTTCTGGCGTTTGAGTTTCGAAACTCCCCACTTCCCGAGAATTACTCCTCCACTGAAACTCTCTCTCTCTCTCTCTTTCTCTCCGTATTTGATTCCATTCTCACCAAAACTCTCTCTTTCCTCTAAACTCTTCTTCTCTCTCTCCCTATTTTCCTTCCAAATCTTCGCCAAAGCAAACCCTAGATCTTCTCCTGCATCATTTTTCTCTACATCACTCTGGATCCGCTCTCTCGTTGGAAAGCCCTACTTGAAAAGATGGTTAAGGAAAGAAAAAGTAAAGGAAAGGCTGAAGGATTAAAGAAGGCCGCAACGACCATATAAGAAAAAAACAAAGGAAAAAAGAAAGCAGTTGATCAAAGCTCTCCACCTAAGAAGAAACAGGCCGCTCCAAGCTCTTTTCAGAAAAATCTCATTTACACGGTTCCCAAGGATCACTTTAGAGACGGATGGCATAGACTAAGGTATGAAAGCTTAGATGATTTTAAGCATTTAGAAACTACAACTCTTGATTGGAATAGTCTATCCAAAAATCCTGAATATGACTCTCTTTACAAGAAGCTAGATAAAGTTGGCTGGATAGGACTCACTCAGTTTTCGAATGAAAAAGCTAGTGCAACTGCTGTTAAGGAATTTTACACTAGCATTATCCTGAAAGAAAACGAATATAGGGGCAAGCACACATGGAACAAAGAGGATCTGTTTGCCTTCATCTGTGGGGAAGAAGTCATTGTTACAGCAAATATGATAGGTCTACTGTTGAAAATTGAAGGAACCGAAGGTGATAGTGAACCACCAAAATCATTTGATTATAATGATACATGGGAAACTATTAGTGGAAAGAAAGAAAAATTTCTTGACTCGTAGGCAAAAAGAAAGCTTCTAAATGTTCAAGCAAAGCTCCTTCATCATTTTATTGGCAACAGTCTCTGGCATAAGCAAGGGAGTCTGGAATACATAAATCAGAAAGACATCTGGTTACTGTACTGCGTCTAGACAGGAACAAAGGTTAATTTTCCGAAGATCATTATTAATGAGATCAAGAAAACAGCTTCCAAAAGCAGTATGCACTGTGGTTTCGGTCCACTTGTCACTACCTTAGGGCAGATTGCACAAACCAGAATGCACCAACACAAAGACATGCGAGTGATTTGTTCTCCTATCTCTGACAAGTCACATAACAGATTTGTGTAAACCACAGTCAAGGACTCTCAAGTTGCCCAGGCAATTGACAATCTAACTGATGTTGTAACCGTCATCAACACCAACATCAATCTGATGAGGAAATCAAACATGCAATATCAGCAGAACACTATCAGCATTCTGAATCTTATAGCTGAAAAGGTGCTTGGGAGGACGTTTGAGTTTGATGACCTCGAGGACCAGAATGCTCCATATATACAGCAACAGCAAAAAGGGACCGACACCATTCCTTTTGAGGAAGAAAAGCAGCACAAGGAGTCTGATGAAGAAATTATTGAAGAAGAAAACGGTATCGAGGAACATAAAGAAGAGGATAAAGATAAAGAAGTGGATGATGAAGAAGAGCAAGAAAATTCAGAGGAAGGAAGTGATGAATAAAATGACGACGAAATAGATGAAGAGGAGGAAAACAGGGACAGTGAATCGAAGGAAGAAGATGCTGAAGGCGATGATCAACAAAAAGTGGACAAGGGGGACAGTGACCAAGAACACGACAACATTACTGTTGAGGTAGATGACAAGACAGCTGAAGTGCCTAAATCACCAGCCGAAATTAATCAGACTAATGTCTCTAAGGCTTCTAGTGTGACTAATCTTGAGATTGCACACATGTCTTTGGCCGAAACTGAATAAGTTCTTACAGGTCTTGAGCCACTGGCTACTGCTCCAGCATCCCACAAGGACACAGAAAAGGCTAAGGCATCCTCCAGTGCAGTTCCCTCTAAACCAACCTCTCCCATCCTTAAGCCAAAGAAGAAAGTAACCAAGAAAGCCAACACTGCCACTGTTGAAGATCGAGCACATGCTACTGAAAGTGATGTTACTTCAGAACACACAGAACATCCTCAAACTGCTCTCAAGAAAAGGCTGAGGACCAAGCATCCCAATGTTGAAGATGATACTGAAGCAATCCCTGCAGCAGCATCCAAACCAGCCAATAAGGTTGGAATAAGGCAGTCCAAGTGAATCAAGAAGGCTTAAATTTAACGATGATCCTATCTCCACTCCTCTCATGCATTTTCATTTTCATTTCATGCATTCTGAAAAATTGCGGCACCTGTGTGTGCCTTGTATAGTTTGTTTATATTTGGATTCTGTTTTTCCATTCTCTTTCCTCTTTCTTTAATGGCACTGATGTGCCTCTGGATTCTAATGTGTATTTCTTCTATCTCAGCTAGGTGCTTTGGTACTAATGATGTTTTTGAATTCCTTTTCTTAAGGATTTATGCACCGTACTTGTGTATTACTAACTCTGTTTTGCAGGATTTTTGAACCCTTTTGTTGATTCTGACAAAAAGGGGGAGAAAATACAGGGCCTTGAATTGAGATAAATAGATTGAGTTAGTCACACTAATTCATGCCTGGGCTTTAGTGAGAATAATTCCTTCGTGCATGATATCTTGCATGGCATAAAGGCAACTTTATGACATGCAGGTTGGGGTCGCAGGGGTTGAAGAATTGACTACTCAAAGGGGGAGCACTAAATCTGGTAACTGTAACAGTTATCCTTTACACTCTTATTTCATACCCCCCTCTAGCATTTAGTGGAACTAATTTCTGAATATCGTTTATTGCCACAAACTGCGTCTGATTATTTGAGAATCTTGAGTATTTGTCTATCTATTCCTGCTTTCTTTCCTAGCAATATAGCAGCCTTCGCTTTATATTATTTACTGCTTATTGCTCCTTGGTTGAGATAGTTACTGTGGTGTGATCGCTGTTCTTCATTTTGCTCTAACAATTTTTACTTGAGAATAGTATCCTTGTTCACAGCAATATTTCAGGACAAATTAGTGAGGCTAAAATCTCACTATGCACTCACTCAGGGGGAGCTTGGTAAAATTCTCTAACTGAACATATCTTCTCTTATTAGTCAACACTTCAATTCAAGGATTGTTTTGTCATCATAAAAAAAGGGGGCGATTGTTGACTCCATATTTTTTGATGATAACAAAACATTCTGTATTAGTGAGACTAACCAAGCTATCTAAGTGTGCAGTGACAAATTGAGTGACACTCATTGAATGGTTAAGCGCAAACCAATTTTTTCATAGCTCAATGTCACAAAAGAAACACACTACATGGGAAGCCCTCGAGATTGAAGGAGATTCAGTCCAAGATATAAATTGGACATCATCTTAGTGGGACTAAAACCAGAACAAGAAGATGCATATGAAGAAGTGACATATCCAAAAGGAAGATAGTCAGAGCAAGTTTAGTGCCACCTATTTTGAAGAACATTTTAGTGGGACTAATGAAGTTTGACAGCATCACCAGTCATTATTTGCCAGTGCCGGAAAAAGACAAAATAACGGGATTATATTCAAACAGGCGCTCCAACGGCTAGTTTTGACAGATCTATATTTAAGGCTTGAAATGACCGTTGGGAAGTAGTTTTGAGCATTCAAGAACCCAAAAGAAAGTATTTACTCTCAAGATTCTTACCCAAGCCGTACTACAGTCTTTTCTTTTGTATTTGCTTGGTTTTAGCAAGTTTGTTCTTAACTTTATTCTTGTAAATCTTGCCCAGAACTTACCTTGTGTATTTCGATCACTTAGGATCAATTTACACACTTCAAACTTTGTAAATTTGATTGTGATTAAGTGTGGGGAGCACTTGTTCGAGCTAGGGTTAAAGCTCGGTGTTGTTGCAAGCTTGGGGAAAGCTTGGTCTGTGTAAAGGCTTGGTGTAGGCCCGTAACTACATCGGATTAGTGGATTTGGTGAAAATCCTTGGTTGGGAACAGCCAAGGTAGAGGACGTAGGTCGGGGTGACCGAACCTCTATAAATCGTGTGTTGAGCTAAGCTACTACTAATCCATTTTAGTTATATTGCCTTTATTGTCTTTATTGCATGTCATTCTATCTCATTTAGTCCCTCTGCCATCACTATCAATTCTGTGCACTTCCATTCATTAACTCTGACATTTTCATTCATTGTATTTATTGCTTTTCTATTTTGTCTATTCAGTTTTGCTCCCACTTGTTTCCCTGTTGTATCTGGTCGCACTAATTTTCTGTGTTGCAGTAAGCATTCAACTCGAAAAGATTTTGGAATGGGCTATTCACCCCCCTTCTAGCACCACATCTGGGGCCAACAAATCAAAAATTAGCATATATTGTATTTAGTTTGAAACTATCTAGGATTGTTTGTTTCTTCTTTGATTCTTTCTTTATTTTTTTCAAGATAGTTTGAATATAATACATATGTGGGCCAATTGCCAATGGATTTTTTTCCAAAGAAAAAAGGAATTTACTTACAATTTGATTATAGAAAATGCCTTTATATATGATATGTTAATATATGAACGTAATAATAAACATATAAAATTTATGAAGATTTATTTTTGTATGTAAAAAAAAGATTGAAATCATATCCTTTGAAAAAGAGAATTATGTATCAATCATTAAACCTATTTTGAATAGTCAAATTGGTAAACCGATTAATATTTTTTGAAAGAAAAAGTATATATACTCTCTTATAAATTATAATCAGCATCAAGTATATTATTATTACTTATACATACTAAATAATTTAAGCATGAAATCTTCAATTTTTTGTTGTTGCACAAGAGAAAATCTCTTAATCATGTCCTTTGTAAGTGTGAACTACTTTTTCCTAGAAGGAAATGGGCCACAAATACATTATATTGACATGACAAAAAGAGCACGTAGAAATGGGTTTCAAGCCAATACTTGAGATATGGTAGAAAAATTTCCTTTGTTTTACTATTGTATGTAGACGGCATAAATCTCAAGAAATCAAATTATTCGGTAACTATAGCATGAAATTCCTTTTTCTTTTTCATTAAACATGTCTAAATGGTGTGTGGATGTTTTGCACAATAGTACCCTAAAAGAAAGGTGAGGAGGAAAATGGGAAATGAGAATCCTTTTACAAGCCTTCTCATTTGAAGATAGAGCAAATTAAGCAATTAAGACACATAGCCAAGATATAGAGAGCTAGAGAGAGTGAGGTCAACCAATTAGCATATCTTTGGTGAAGAATAAAAAGATATATATAAAAGGTTAGGGGTGGAGGGGGAGAAATGATGATATGATGTGAGAGTTGGGAAGAAAGGATCCAATTATCAAATCTTAAGGCCAATACGCTCAAATTCTTTAGGGGCATATATAGACTATATAGCTCAGTTATCCCTCTTTGACTAACATATTGATGGTGAGAGGGATGGAACTTGGAAGAGTTTGCTTTGCTTTTTAGCCCTTTACCTTTTAATTCAACTATAGCCAAAACTCCACTTAAGGATTCCTTCTCCCACTATTGAGTACCTTTAGCCCCTCCTCACCCCCTAAAAGAGGGAGGATTCTAAAGTTATATATAAAAATTTACTACCATCCCTTAAATCATCAACTTAGCATTTATAGTAATCTAATGTTGTACTATAGTGCTTGTAGGCTTTAGAAAAAAGGGTATATATCTAATTTAAAAGTTAATTAGGGAGGGTACCCTTTTTATCCTTTTTCATGATTATGGGGTTGATTTAGTAGAGAAATTCTTGCAATGGCAAGTTGATATAATACCTTATAGCTCATCATGTTGCAAAGTGGAAATCTGCCACATGTTGTACATTTTATGGTTGCAAACCCTTCAATGGTGCTTTAAAGACTTTGTGCTTTGGGAGATCTTAGCTAAAAAATAAAATTTTGACAGCTGACATGTTTGCTGATCCTGACCAGGAGGAGACTGGAGAGTGTTGCCTTCACCAACTCAACCTCCTTTAATTTGAAAACAAACCCTTTTTGTCATTCCAAGTCATTTTTCTGTGCAGGTGATGAAATGCTCAAGGCAATAAACATTTCCACCAAATATCTTGGCGAGAACTAGAAAGAATGACTTGTTTTTGTGTGTCCCAGATTTAGACACATACATCACAAGTTTAAGTGGACCAAAAACTTGTTGCCCAAAATAATTAATCATCATGTAATAGGTTGCTAACCATGCAATTAATAACTTGAGATGATGCTTATCTCACTTTTCAGCAACCCACAATTATAGTCATTCCAACATCCAGTGCTAAAAATCTGTCCACTCGGTTGAATTGGGAATCCATAATATCTTTTATCTTGTACAAGTCTTATGGTATCCAATAATCTAATTGACCCAAAGTTGAGTTGTATATTGAATCCTAAACGAGGAAAAATTCTTACAACACATATATTTCCATCTACAAAAATCTAATCTAGAACTTTAATTAATTGAAGTATCAACTCCTTCTACTTGACTCAAAAAACGTTGCAACATCTGTGATTGAGTTCATTCAATCACTTTTTTTTTTTTCGAAGTGGTTAAATCTGTTTGTTATATATACTCCGTCTTATATTATTTGTTCCTTTCGGGTCAAAATTTCCTAACTTTGACCTTTAATTATAAAAAAAAAATAAAAATAAATTTTAAAAAATTATGTTTTGATTAATTTAAATCTTAAACGTTCAAAACATATTTTTTGAAAATTTAATTGTATACATATTTTTTATAATTAAAGATCAAATGTATGATATTGACCCAAAGAGGATAGATAATATGGGAAGAAGGGAGTTATACCTTTCATGTTTTATATATCATATTGAGTTTTAATGTCAAAACTTTCCTGTTTTATATATCATATTGAGTTTTAATGTCAAAACTTATAATATATTGAAAAAGAAAGGAATTGTTATTGAACTTGGAACTGAACGCCACCCATATTGATCCGGTTCCATGTTTTAATCATTACCCAAATCCAAAAACAGTAGATAATGGTATTAAACTCAATTGGAAACAGTAAATGTTAAAGCCCATTGACTTGAATGATGGATACCCATTTTCATATTTAAGCCACCCTATCTGGATGTGGTCATTTTCTTGAGCTGTTATGTGACAAATGGCCTCCCATGAATGTTTGTTCATGGCTGGAAATTCTCTTTGAAAGTTGCTGTTGGCATCAACAACAAGCCAGCTGTTGATAACAAGGAAAAAGAAAAGGGAATTAGTGCTACAACACTACTAGTACTACTAAAGGCTGCTTTGCTTGGCCTTGAATTCCTTCATTAAATTTGAAGGGTATTTATAGTGGAAGGAAAACTGTTAAATGGAATTAAGTTGGGAGAGGGACCATTGTCCAAGATTTATGGTTTCGGCCGACGGCACCAGTAGTCACCCATGGTCCAGTAAGCCTTCAATTTTATTTTAAGCCGAAATTCGATCCAAAAGTGGGCCTATATCTACAGCAAAAGCAGCAGTATTGTGTTTATCGAAATTTTAGAGAAAGAAAAAGGCAGAATTGTAAAATTTGTAGGCAAAGCTTTAGAGCCAATGAGGGAATAAAGAAATGGGGTAGGCTCTAAGACTATATAGCCTATATATATAGGCCTACATAATTATGCTTTTTATAGTTCAAAGTTGTTAGAAAAAAAAAAGTGTTAGTAAAAACAATAACTGAAAAGATCCTAAAGCATTGCGGCTTGGTGGCCTAATGACAGAAGCTTAGGGCGGCCATTGTAAGTTCAAAGCTGCATGAGAAGCAATCATGTTGTGTTTAAAAAGAAAAAAAAGGAAAAAAAACCCAGAAAAGCAAAAGATTCTGATATTCATTCAAACTCATGCTGGCTGGATTTGGTCTGTCGCAGTGGCAGTAGCACATCATAAACTATGGCAGAAAAGAAATTAAACTTTATGGATTTAAGCTCCATTTTGGCTGGTAACTACTACGAGCATTTATTATCTGGTAGTTTGGGTTTTAAATGGGGGTATTTACTAACTAGACTGGATGTTAAGGACAACTCATGAAGAGAAGAGAGCAGGAATCGAATCTCTGCAATTGAAACAAAACAAAGAAAACAAAAGATTCATAGCTAGTAGATGTATGGATACAAAGTTAACAAAGTGAGCAGAGTGTTTCAGAAACAAATCATAACAATTTGCTGCTTGTTACCCTGATTTAACAAACTCAATTGATCTTTCTTTGTGTTTGGAAAACTACCAAACCAGCAAAGTGGAGACATCAATCTGACATTACTTTATTTCTGTGTCAACTAGTAGTATTATTAAATTATTTACAGTTATTGTTTATTTCTTGCACTGAATTTCTTTCTTCAATGTTGCTGTGTTTGGAACTTAAGCAACTAATGAAACAGACCCAATCTGCCAATCATATGTTTATTTCTTGTAACACAAAACCCCATCAATCATATGGTGAAAACCAGCAGTTAATGTTTGTATTATTAATTATAATAAGTTTTTTTTGGTGAAAATTAATTATAATAAGTTGTAAACACTACAACACTGTTTTAAAAAGGAAAATTGTAAAACCCCAAAATTAATATATTGTATAATAAAACCAAGAAAAATTGCGGTATGCACACCTGGTGGGACTCGAACCCACAATCGTCTGATTAGAAGTCAGACGCCTTATCCATTAGGCCACAGGTGCCCCGTTGATAATCTTGTCTAAGAGATTTCTTTTGTCTCTGAAGTTTATTTTATTCTTGTACTATTTCTCCAAAGTGGTTTTCCTGAACCTGAACTACAGAACTAGATGAAACTGAAGTCAGAACCATTCTTACGAGTACCAGGGATGACTTGTTACCCTTACTCAAGGTCAAATTGCATTAATTTTTTTGGGGTTGAACTATTGTACAATTAAAGATATAATTGTTAAAAGTTAAATATTCCAGGTTGAATGAATAATAAATGTCAGCTATCAAGTGAGAATTTCACCAAAAGTTTCTCTTTCGGCCTTGTTATAATAATGCGTCTCATTCCTTCCCAGATCAAACTCAACATTTCTCTAGCGACTAGCGTGACAATTGTCTGGACAACAATTTTTATGGGAAAGAGGCTGAAAATTATGCATTAGACCCTTAGTTCAGGACCTATTTTTCCTCTTATAATTATAATGTTATCTCACTCTCACTAACACTAACCAAAGGGTGACAGGTTCAAAACAAATTCAGACTATATATGTATATAGGGGATTCAGTATTGTCATCAAAATAAAAAGAGACTTATAAATGCCTGTTTTCAAGAGAAAAATGAAGAGGCTCTGCAAACTGTATGGTATATAGGGCCAAAAACAAAATTCTATAAGTTGCGATATTCACATTAACAGATTACACGTAAAACGTTATACTAACAAATGTAGCACATTTTTAGAGCAAGTGGAATGCTTTGAACACTATCACTCAAACTTCAAAATACCAAAACTTTTAAAGCTGCTTGATATATGATGAAAACAAAATGGACACTCCAGCCATATGTTCGCAAACCAGTTCAGTCATTTGCCTCATGGAGTCCATATTTGAGTTCTTGATGTCATTTGAGTCCATCAGCATATCATAGTGCACAAATCTGTTATCCTTGCTTGTGAAACGTTGGTGAAAGGGAAGACCCTGAAGTGGCCGTTCCGCAAACAGGTCAATGTCAAATCTGAGTTGCTAGTCATGATCTGCAGTAACACGTGAGGCATTAGTATGGAGTGGATTATTGAGTGCGACAGTTGAATGGGGATTAGTTAGAATGCAGTTAAAGGAAGGGGCAGATTCTTAAGCATGCTCAACCACTTGTAATTTAAGGTCCAACTAATAAACAAAGTTTTTTCACCCTTCCAATTCTATTATTCTAGCTGTTTAATGCTTGTGAGCAAGCAGAACTATCAACGAACTGTCTACAAATTAGTATGCATGCAAGATGCTTCCAAAATGCCGACGATAAGGCATTCTGATAAAAGATATTATGCATCTGAATTCAGTTATGGTCAACATGTTGTAACGTCTAATGGTGACAATAGAGAATTGATTTTCAGGTTCCATCACTTCATGGCAATTATATGGACTAAAAGGAGAATTTCACTGTAAATTTTAGACAATTATGCCTTTGCTGCTTTTACCCTCTGTAAAACATGGAACAGCAATCATACAAATAGGAAGCACACAATTATCTAACATACCTCACAGGCATTTGTTCTGTCATTGCAGCTCCACCTTTTGCTAGGAAGACAGTCCACAAATCTACACCATTCGCAATATTGGTTTATGTCAATGCCTCTGAACACTGCTACAAGACATCCAACAAGTCTGCAAATGATAGGAAACTCCTATAAGATCTAATGCATTGTGAAAAGTGAATGCCAGCAGAACTCAGCTTGAGTTTAGGTAAACACAACTTACAGAATAAAACTCAGCTTGAAATTTATGTAAACAAAACTTACAGAATAGTGAAAAGCAGAAGAGAAACACCCCTCAGAACTGGCATGTCAAACTTCAGCTTCTGCTTCAGGTTGGTGGACCTTTTGACACTATATTCAAACAGCCCCACTTTGTTCTTAGACATTTGCCTAATCTGAGGGGTGAACAAAAGCACAAATCCCAGCAGCAGTCCAGGTATAAAAGCTCCAATATTTGCAAAATTGCCAATGTATGGTAGCAAACCGAGTAGGAAATTGACTGCGAATACTATGAAAAGTACTAGTAGAGCTGCACACTGCAATCAACCACAGGAGGCATCAAGTAAACTGCAAGGTTAACTCAATACAGACATACAGGTAAAGGCATACAGAGTAAGCACCTTGCTTGTATATACTTTCCAGTTCCGAATAAGCCCAGATAGCATAGCGCCAAGTAATCCAAACAGGGCAGCAGAGGAAGTGACCACAGGACTATTTCCAACAAAAAGTGAACATACCAAGCTACCAAAAAATGCAGATACTAGGTAGATTATCCCAATCCTCACTGTCAAGCATAAATGGAAAATTAAGAATAAGCTTAAATCAATCATCAGCCAAGCATACTTTTACACTTGGTCAATGCAAATTGTAAAGTAAGGATAATACTCATATCTGAAAGAAATTGTCTTACAAGGTCCATAGTCTCGCTCTAAGTGAATTCCAACAAACACCATACAGCCGATGTTGATGCTAAAGTGTATGAGCCCAGCATGTAACCAGGGGCATACAAAGAGCCGCCAAGTTTGGTTTGTCTGAGCCTTTGTCTGAGCCAGAAATGTCCTTCGAAGTGCCCCAACTTTGTCTAGCCTGCAACAGTAGAATCATGATTTCAGCAAGAAAAGTTAGGCCAGGCCAAGTGTTGAATTAGCAAAGTAAGACCAATATACACATAACTATATCAAGAACCTAATTTTAGTTTTTTCCTAAAACTGCAGTTCAAGCAATCAAAACAATTCTCTTTTCTTAGACAAGACTAGTTAGTCCATGCACAAATAAAGTAAGATTATTTAACTTTAATTCTTCCATTGTTCACCAAAACAATCATAGAAAGTAGGGGGTTATCAATTAATCAAATCTCTTCAATTGAATTGATTCAAAGCATATTAATCGAACATTTCATTTTCATCATGTTTCTCTGCTCAACTTCCCATCCAAAGAAAACACTTAGAAAAATCAAAACCCATCATCAAGAATCAAAAAAGAAAAACGAGAAGCATATATCACACCAAGAAACTAAAAAACCCTAACAAACACCAATGAAATACTAACGTGGAAGCAGAGGGGCCGAGCAGGGGATTCTCGGAGAGAGGCTGAAAGAGGGCAGTGCCGAGCGAGAAATAGTTGAAGAGCATGGTGGTGATGAAAGCCAGGAGGTGGAGGATGACGAAGAAAGAAATGAGCCATGTATCGGATGCCCTCTGGCGGTAGCGTGACTTGAAGAAAGGAAATTTCCCTTCAACTTCAGTGTTCTTTTCTGGGTTGACGTTGTCGACGGAGGAGGAGAATGGTGGCGGAGGCGGAGGCGGCGACTTGATATCGATCTGGGCGTGGGGCTTATCGGCTGGGGTTTCTTCATCCATTGGAAGAGAAAAGCAAAAACCCAAAGAAAAGAAAAAAGAGAAGAAGGGTTTTGGGGAGAGAGAAAAGAGAATATTGAGGTTATGTTCGTTCTTGCTGTCACTGGTGTAAAGCCAGCTAAGCTGTAACTGATTTTGTTACAGACGTGGAGAGAAAATGAGATTTCTCTAGAACTAGACGGTTGGTTTTGGCGGGATTTTTTTCTGCTTTTGAGTTTTAAGACTGAGACGAGTTTTCATGGTGGAATGGAGTTTGCAATTTCAACTTTCAATTAATTAATTAGAAATCGTTTACAAATTATTATATGCGAATATCAACCAAGTGGATCCGTGGCGCAATGGTAGCGCGTCTGACTCCAGATCAGAAGGTTGCGTGTTCGATTCACGTCGGGTTCAATTCCCGCTTTTTGACATCTCTTTTCTTTTTTGGGGAGGGAACGAAGTCATTTTATTTTTTGGGCTAGTAAAAATGTATTCTTTTCATTGGGTTGGGCCCTTCTCTTTTCGGAGAAAACTACTAGGCTTTCAATGAACCCAATGCCTTCGGCCTAAAAAACAATTTTCCCAATGCCCCTTTTCTTAATTTTTAAACGCCATATCGTTTCCAAAGGCGAGGACATGAGATGAGAAGGCTTCCCATTTTTAATTAGTAGTTTGGGGGGAGACTAGGGATTAGCTAAGAATTGTGCTGAGATATTTGTTTGAAAAAAAGAAGAAGAAGATTTCATCTTTGTTATTCAACTCCCATTTTTTTGAACTAAATAAAAGTAGTAATTAAATTATTATTATTAGCACACTAGATTTTGATACTCATAAAACCTTCCATAAAATAAGAATATTAAGACAATCACAATAACAAAGGAGTTATTTTTTTTAATTAACTTAAGATTGTTAGGGTTCAGCAGTTATTTTTTTTAATTAACTTAAGATTGTTAGGGATCTGAACCCTAGTTATTGAAACTAAAAACCGAACACTACGAGACCAAATGTCTGATGGCCAAATTTGTTTATTTAAGTTATTGTAAAAAGAAAAAGATCAGAGCAAAGCTAGCTCTAGTTGACTTGATTCCTTTCCCTGGAGCTGATGATGAGTTTGGCATCACATAGAAGCAAACTAATTAAGGTACAATCTTCATTTCCCTCAACCTTTCAACCCACATACCAAGACTCTTCAAGGTATTTGCATACCCGAAGAACCCAAATTCTTTGCTCTTATTCATGCTAGAAACATGTTGAAACTCAATGCGTAACACAAACCAAAGGGCAAAAGGACAAGTAATCTCCTCCAACTTGGTCTTGCATAGTCCATGTTTTTCCACAATCTCGTCCCACACTTTTCCTTTCCCCTTCATCAGTCCCACAAAATCAAACTCTTCCGACTCATCAAACGGGACGAATTCGAGATTGAATATGTCACACAACAATTTCCACAAGCTCTTCCACGCAAACACATCACCGTTGGTGCAATTGAAGGCTTGGTTCTTGGCATGGGGTGTCACTGCTGCCCATATCTGCTGTTCCGCCAGCACGCGCGTATCACTCATGTCACAAAAATTCTCCCACGTATATTTGTTACCTGGATATCGAAACACTAAGCCCTCGTGTCGACAAATCGATGCGTATGTCACCAATGTAAGTAGCATGTTGCACACACTTCTTGACGACGCGCCTATTATGATGGAAGGACGGTGCACGGAGTAGGTTAACGACGGCGCGTGGGATAACACGATGTCCTCCAGCGCATAGTAAAGGCTCGGGTATGGTAACCGGGGCAAGTCCTCCGTAAAGGGTGGTCCATGGAGATTGAGATGGGGGGTGTAGAATATTGGATGCAAATAATGGTTGGTGCCTGTTTGGAGCGTGACGTGGCTAAGCCTTGAAGTTGGGCTCGACTTCAGGACATTGAGCACATTGGCTAACATAGCTGCATTGACGGTAATATCAGGAAGTTCATTTCTACTAACTTGGATGGCCACCCAAAAAACATGGGTGACTTGGTTTGAGAGGGGACCAAGCTTGTTGCGGGTGTCGTCGGCGTCGGTGGCATCAAAGGAGATGTAGCCGTCGAGGAGTGAAGAAGGGAACCAGGTCGGCTTGTCTCGTCGGGCTGAACCGTAAACTTTCCAGGGAGCACCGAGGGCTTTTGGGCTCTTTAAGGCTTCGGCTAAGCTAAAGCCTGCCATGCCCGTCACCCCAACTACCAGTGCAACCAAGGGCACTTTTTCCATGCTATGGAATTTGGTGCTGCCAAGCCAAGCTGCTTCGGATTCTAATATAGATATATGCTGGAATTTTTAGGAGAGGACATGCATGAAGCAAGAAAACTTAAGTTAAATGAACATGCTAAAACAAGGAGAAAAGCAGATCATGGCTCTGCCAAATGACAAAAAGCAATTCTTAGGAAGATGACACTAAGGTGTATTGGACTATAAAATAATAGAAAAGTTGTCAATTTTGGTGTAATATTGATATTAGCTAGGTGTAATGCTATATTTTTTTAGTGTAATAAAAAATCAATAAAATGCCTAAAACACCCTTCCTTACAAAAGGGCAGCAAATGCAGTATGCACCCTCTTTGTCTTAACTTTTGATCGGCGGCCATGGGCACCCGCACCACCTCAACCCCACTTTCATCACCAAACTGTTTCCTAGGCCAAGGCCCAATCCAATCGTGCTCCACCTAAGGCAGATTCTTCTCCAATGGGCTCGACCTCGCTTGGGATTGAAGATGAAAGGAGACAAGGCGGAGAAGAGGGGCATCGTGGAGGCGGCCTATGAGGTGAGGGAGAAGGCGCTATAGTGTCTACGTATGGGGGTAAGCTTTAGCTAGAAAAAAATGGAAAGTAGGTGTAAAGCTAAGATTGAGAAAGGGATCTGTCCAAAACTATGTGGCCTGCTGGAATTGTCTAAAATTTTTTGCTGAACCCAAGCTTTGATTAAAATTGAATCAGATTTCTACTGCTGCAACAATCCAGCAGTAGCAACAACCAACAACTCCGTTCATGAAGGGTTTGCCCCATTCTTCCTCGGGGTATTTTAGATATTGTAGCAAAATTGCTCAAACACTTAATATCTATTACATAAAAAATTGACAACTTTCCACTATATTTGATTATTTTATACTTAAATACACAATATTTTATACTTGAATATACATAAGTGGAATTCTCCTTCTTGGTTCTCATTTCATTGATTTATAGATAGACATATAACTGATTTTTTTTTTCTCAATTTTACACCTGTCACAGGTGGTCTTGCATGTATGCCACATGTTGTTTTCTTTTTAACAAGTAATTTTCTGACATTATATATAAGGTTTGAACAAGTGTCCAACATGCAATTTTTTTTTTTCAACTCAGCCAATTTTCTAAATCAAAACTCTTTATTCAAGAGTAATGTCACCGCATCACATTCAAGGATTTTTGCCAACTCCATTGCATGCCATGTGTCCCATGAGTATTGGTCTAACTAAATGCCATGTGTCCCAATTGATGACCTAACCAAATGCCAATTCTCCCTTTATTTGGGTGACACATGGCATTTAAAAAAAAATTCCATTGTGCCTCTAAAAATAATTTTTTACATGATATAAGGATAAAATAGTACTTACATAAAGTTAGTTACTAAAAATATAAAATTGCATATAAAAAACCCACAAAATATTTAAAAGTCTCATGTATATTCATTATATTCATGTATAAAAATATAAAAAAATTATTTTAATATATATTATTAACCCGACATTGATCCAATTAACCCGAAGGTTTGACCGTTAGTCCCGTGACCCAGAAGCTCGAACAGGTCACCTTCCAGATCGAGTTTAATAACAATTACTTAGAGACCCTAAGGTCAATAATGCCTACCAAGAAACCCCTTTTTTCTTGGGGAAAAAAAACCTTTTATATCTTAAGTCTTCAACCATCTGTATATCAGATCATTGCCGGTAGGATCTCGAAACGTTTTTTTTTTTTTAGTTTTCCCTAATATAATTGTTTCAAGCTATTAGTAATAGATACTAAAAAAATATATACTATATTTTTTTTAGTTTTCTTTTCCCACTCAATAAATTTTAATTTTGTTTCTCGAAACCTCCAACTATTCGGGTATCAAACCATTCGAGTTATAAATCGTTTGAATTTCAAATTTTGCCCTAATTATTTTTTACGTTTTGTGAAATGTCTTAATTTTTCTGTCGAATTTTACCCTAATAATTTTTTAGGATTTGTCGAGTCTCTAAAATTTTTTATTAAAATTAATGTTTTTTTACAAATATTTTTGTCTCAAACTATTAATAGATATGATTTTACCCTACTAATTTTTAAATGTTTTATCGACTGTCCAAACTTTTTTGTTAGTATTATTTTTTTGTTTATTTTTTTTCATGAATATGATTGTCCCAAACTATTAATAGATTCTAAAAAGATATATTATTGTTCTTTTAATTTTATTTTCCTAAATTAATTAATTAGACTTCCATGTCTTGGGTCTCTAACCTTTTGGTTATCGAATCATTCGAATTTTCGGGTCTTATCTTAATAATAATTTTTATTTTATTGACTTCCAAAACTTTTTTGTTTTGTTCCGAATGTAATTGTCTAAAACTATTAATAGTACTAAAAAATACTATTTACTTTTATTTTTTAAAGTATGTGCAGTCTCTTATTTACATGCTCTTATAATGTTGCTTTCTCTTTATTCAATTAAAATTTTTTACCCTAAATTACAGATCTAACTTCTCTTTTGTTTGTATAACAGGAATACATGATAAGTTTATTTTTTTACTATCATATACTCCATAAAATTAATATATACAAGCAGGGTGGCCTGCGCTTGCGCTGCAGTCATCTTCTTATTAGGACTATATTTTTTGTAGTTGTTTAAGTCGGTTAGTAAGAAGATATTGCATTGGCTATAAGTTAATCAGTTAGGAGAAACTCATACATAGAAACAAATAATTCGCATATATAAAGCAAAACACATGACCTCTCTTTCATTCTAAAAGTGCATTATCTAAATTCTACTCCATCTCTAGGTAATTCATCAAAATAAAGCTAATATTCTACTCCTCCATCTCTAGATAATTCATCAAAATAAAGTTAATATTAATTATTGCTTGAAATGTATGTTGATCATCTAAAAAAGCATAGTACGTTGCGGTCATTTTTTAATCTTGATTGCACTTGTTGAATTAATGAACTCGAGTAGATGAAAGAATATGGCTTCTACATAAGGAATGCCTAATTTTTTGTAGTCAAGGAGCATGTATAGTTGTCGTAGGAAAATTGAATTAGTTGAGAGCATTTGTAGGAACATATGTAATTTACACAATGCATCACAAAATCATTGTACTTAGCATTGGCTAACTATAATATAAATCCAAATAAATCCAGATTTACCTCAAAATGTTGCGGTGAGAAGTGAAAGCTCTCCACTTTAGGTTATGTCATCCTAAGGTGCTGCTAAATTAAATGGAAGGATCTTATCAACGTCCATTTGGAAATTTTAGGAAACAGAACAGAGTCCATGTGAAACCAATTCAGAGAAATGTTAGGGAATAAGAAACCCACCCAAATAGAAATGATGACGAAAGGAAAACAGAATTGGAATGTCAATAGTTTAGCCATGAATCAACCATTATTGAAGATACATTTATAGCACTAGTCCTTTGGAATTCCGGCAGAGGAGTTGAAACGGTAAATCCTAATATCCACACACAATTAATATGTAATTAAAACACACTTAATCATAAATATAAAAATAGTAAATTACAAAAAAAGGGCAGCAGGAAAAGTAAGAGAGGAAATTCATCGAGGGCCTTTTTAGTCACCCGAAAAGTGAGAAAAGACCAAAAAAAGCCAAAAGGAGCCACCACATTAATTCTCAATTTGGCCTTTAAGTAATTTCCAAAGCCACTAAAAATAATATATAGTATATATATATATATATATATTAAATTAAACCTACTATTAATTTTATGAGCAAGGTTCTCATTGACTGCCACATGTCATTTGGTTTCTTTGACAAGTGTCAATAATTAATTTTCTAATATTTTGTTTATTATATTTGTATTCATTTAGTTTGGAAAAATTAAAAGACATTCATCCCCTTTCCTATATGAAATAAATTATCAAATAATTATAAATTAATTATAAATTTGTTATGAATATACATGTATGTTGTGGATGTCTATGAATCTAATTAAAGCAAGGATAAAATTGATGACTTGGTTCATTCATACACATATACCTATGTACTAAGTTCATCCCCTTATATTGATGGTGATGTATCTATGTGCCAATAAATATGCCATTTACTTTGTTATGTAATAAGATGAATAAGAACAATTTCTCCCCTTCTTCATATTTTCTTCTTCTCCATATTTTATTTGGCTCTCACCATACTTCAATTCTCTACTCCCTTGCTTTTGTTTCGTTATCATTTCACAACAAAATTTCATTTCTTAACTGAATTTTTTTAAAATAATTTATAAAATAAAACAGCCACACGCGAAGCGCGACCGGGAAGTTCTAGTTATTATAAATATAATAAACCCAAGATTAAAAATATACAGCCCGCGCCAAATGGCGCGGGTATCAATCTAGTATATATAAGGAGAAATGGCATACGTGTGTATAAAAAATGAATCCGTACCCGTTTATATTTAAAATATCCAAATTCACCCAAATCTGTATAGTATAGATATTTAGATCGATCTGTTGCGTCACGTTGCTACTATCCAAGTTAGTCCGCAAAAGCAATTTTACTATGATGGTTATGGATAGAGGTACTTATGGGCTGGGCCGGGTCGGATTCAGGTCGGATTTTGCTTAATAATTGTATAATATATGTTTGTCCAAATCTGGCCTGGTTGAAGAACTGACCTCAATTTTTGACCAAGGCTCATCCATATTTTTAAACACATGTCCAAGACCCGCAAAAGCCCGCCAATATTTATTTTTTAAAATAAAATAATAATTAAATTTTTTAATAAAAAATAAAATTAAAGCATTAAAATTTATAGATAATCTAATAACAAATTAAATAATCTTTTCTCTGAAAAAAAACAAATTAAATCAAAATAAATTGTGATAAAAAGATTAAATTTTGATAAAGTTTACAAATTTTAATTCATGTATACATATAAATTATTCAATTTTATTATGTATAAATATAATTATTTAATTATATTATATTATTTGTATATAATACGAGCTGGCTGGGTTCGGGTCTAAAACACAAAACCAAAGCCACACCCATTTTTTAATTGGACCCTATTTCTTTGTTCAAGGCCCAACTTTTGGGTCATAAATGTTTTTCCAAACCTTTCATTTTTCGGGTGGGCCTTCGGACCTAAACAGGTACCCAAACCCTTGAATAGGTCTAGTTACGAGATTCAAAATCAATCATAAATCCAACCTATTGGGTTAACTTTTCCAATCCGTATTCTGGATTGCTAAACACCGCCCCCTTTTTACTTCTCACCGCCCCCCTTTTGACAGTTTTGCCCTTTTGATATTTAAACTTTCAAAACTCCTTTAAACTTCATTTTCTAACTCTCAAAACTTCTTCAAACTCTCTAAACTTCTTCAAGAACATCATGTCGAACAAGACGTACAAGGTTACAATGGTAAGATTTTAAGTTTTGCTCTAGATCTAGGTTGAATTAGATTAGGGGGTTAGGAAAACTTAGGAAAAATTAGCAGTGCCGGCCCAAAAGGGTGACACCGCTATGGTGGTGTCGCCCAATTGGCGGTGGTGCCCTGTTGGGGCGGCACCGCCGAAAAAAAAATATTTTAAAAAAATGTTAATTTTTTTTAATTACAATTGATTTTAAAATAAATGAGTTTATTTTTTGTAATTAGTTAATTAGTTAATTGATCACTTTTAATCAAATTATATTATGAAATTTAATTAAAATTAATTATTCTTAAATAATTATTAATTTTTATTTTATTTAGTTATTTTATTATTTGACTATAATTAATTTTTTACTATAATTTTTATTGCAATTACTACAATTATTTACTATAATTACTTAGAATTAATTATTATTTTTTATTTAGGCTGGAAGGGAGGTCGGTACCGTTGGTAGCTCTGGACCGCGACACACTAGGAGTCGCAATGTTACTGCCTTCGTCCGTAGGGAGAGACATGAGCAGTTGCAAAGGGAGAGAGAGGCTGAGGCTGCTCGGATGTATAGGGAGAGGGAGAGGGAGAGGGAGGCTGAGACTGCTCGGATGTATAGGGAGAGGGAGGCTGCTGCTGCTGCTCAGATTCAGCAGCCTGGTTTTGATGCGGCCACGGGGTATACTTCTTCTGCTTCGGACTTCGAGGCCCAGCCACATATTGATCTCCCTCCTAGGGCTAGAGGTGGCGTCCCACGGGGTGCAGGTGGCCGCTTTGCTAGTGCTGCATCGACATCAGGTTCTTAGTTTTTGACAATTTCAGTTATTAAATTGATTTTATTAGATAAGTTATGGGTAAAATTGAACGTTGAATAAATTAAATAAATTATTTCTGTTATTATTTGATATTATAAATTGAAATGAATTTTAGGGAGCAGCAAACGATCCAAACGATCCGGCAGCACTGATGATAGCTGGGTCGTTAGGGATGTAGTGCCTGGTGGCCCTACATACGGTGACGTGATTCCCAGTTTTCTTGGGCACGTAGCGTCGCGTATGTCGGAGGGTGAGATGAGAGGAGTGCTGAAGTGACATAACAGAGCACTTGTTTGCAGTAGGTTGAGAAACTGGTACGAGGCCATGCCAGGGGGAGGCGCGGGCGATGATTGACAGGTACTGGGTTGGGGACACCTCCCTTACTGCCTCTTCAGATCGATTGATCGTCCACTTATCACTGCGTTCGTCGAGCGGTGGCAGCCCGATACGAACTCTTTTCACTTGCCTTTCGGTGAGATGACGATCATGCTGCATGATGTTCAGCATATCCTCGGTGTTCCAGTGGAGGGACGCTTGATTACCGCGGATCCGGGGTATGCGGAGCTGCAGTATGCATGTATGGAGCAGTTGAGTGTTAGTGATGAGGTCTTGAATACAGAGCACTGGGATCATGGGGGAGTCCGGAGTGAGTCGGTCTTCCAGTGCTGCGGGCGTGATCGGCTGCCTGAGACCCAGGCGATAGGATGGGTTTGGGTTCTGTTAGGTTCGAGCTTGTTTGTCGATAAGAGTGGGAATCGGATTAGACCTTCATGCCTGCACGAGGTGAAGGATGGCTTGGCGACTGCCCCGATTATTCATGGGGAGCTGCGACATTAGCCTTTCTATATCGTCAGCTAGGTATGGAGAGTAGAGGAGATTGTCAGGGTATTGCTGGTTGCTTGACCCTACTACAGGCATGGATTTATGAGTACTTCCCATGCTTTCGCCCCCCACGTGGTCCCATTGATCCCTTAGAGCCTCGGTGTGCCAGTTGGGATATCCGACCCGAGGATAGATCGCCCGACCGGTTGACGACATTACGTCACCGTCTTGACAGCATTACTGCTGAGGAGGTAATTACCCTATTTAATTTATATTAATTATATACGTAACTATTAAAAGGCCAATTTTTTCGCTACTAATGTACGTGTTCATTTATTCTATATGTATTCAGGTGACTTGGTGCCCTTACGGGACTCGTCCGGCTCACATCATCCCGAGGACTTTGTACACCAGTTTGGTTCAGTATCGGGATGTTAGTGAGTCATACTCCCCAGATCGATGCCTCCGACAGCTCGACTATGTGCAGGTCATCCCTCATTCTGTATTCCCGCCGACTACGGCAGTACGACCTTGGTCATCGAAGTATTACAAGGTCGAGTGGCCGACGCGGTTTGCTCACCATCAGTGGACTGCCTTCCCTCAGTCTCAGATGTACCACGTCGCCTCCTTAGACGATTCTTCCGAGGACCCTGGAGCATGTGAGGAGGATTACCTCCCCTGGTTTTTTTCGCATTCGCATCCTCGTTTGCTGAGTCAGGGTGAGCCAGTTGTTGCGATGCCGCCTCGCAACAACAGTCAATATGTAAGTTGAAAAAAACTTTTGGATTTTTTCTGGTAAATAAATAATTTCCTTCACTTATTATATTTATTTACTTATTATGTTTTGTTTTTTTCTTTGTAGTGGTTTATGCGCGCAGTCCAACACTGCAGGGACGCGATTGCCCAGCTTCAGTGTCACGATGAGGACGCGGCAGCGCAGCAGGAGGGGGCATTGGCCGGGTTGATGGCTGATTGGCATTTGGCCGATTGATTGGTTTTTTTCATTACTTGTTTATGGATTTATATAAAACATTATATTTTCGGATTTTGATGGATTTTCATGTTTTTGTATATTGGGGTATATTTATTGTACATTTGTCGATGGATGCATTAGAGTTAAATCGAAAAAAAAATGACCTCCGAAAGTAGGAAGTTGGATTTGATATGCCTATATTGATGATTCGTTTATAGTATTGTGATAAACAGTTATATTTTTTTTGGCAATAGGAACTATTTCTGGGTTTAGATTTAGACATATTTTGGATATGTCTGAATCTAAATGGCCAGAAATAGTACCTATTGTCACCGCCACAAAAAATATAACTGTTTATCCTAATACTATGAAAGGAATCATCAATGATAGGCATATCAAAATCAATTTCCTCCTTTCTGAGGTGTTTTTCTTTCGATTTAACTCTAATGCAGTATCGATAGATGTACGATTTAATAAGTATACCCCATTTATTCGCTACATCCATACATGAAAATTCATTTATATCATAATGATGTTGGATGAAATTGCTATATACTAATTACTTGTATTCTCTAAATGTACAATATTGAAAATCAATACTAACCTAGGACAATTTTTTGAGCCTCCCAATCTTCTCTCCTATCCTTATACCTTATATCCCAACCGTCAACAGAAGGTTCATGGTATTGGTATCAATAATCTAATATAGGCGGTACAGGACAAGTAGGGGATAAATCTAGACGAATGAAGTGCTTGTAGTGTCTACCTAAATGGCAAATCCCGATCTCCCTGCCTGGCCCTGTTGCAGTAGAGGGTGCACGCAAAGGCAATACAGTGGCACATGGAAGTAAAGAGTTCCTATTGCCGTAGGAAAAAAATAAAACCGTGGCATTAAAAAAAGTTGCAATGGGCCACAAGTCCTCCCAAACGGCCATCCAGTGGTTATCTCCACAACCTCCGCCCTCCCACCGAATACGCCTAAGTGTTGCGTCGATGCCGTCACCGGCAACGTACATAGGCGCATACATGGATCGGTATGTGTAAATCCCGTTTGCAATTATCCGTCTTACCGAGAGCCATTTGTCCTGACTGCTCAAAAAATAGGACGCAACAACACGGAATCCACAATTGCCGTCGTCGGCAACATTTAGGTATCGTTGCACTTACGGTGCAATTATATGTGGGATCCTCGTATAGGCATGGAATTTACGGATGTCATCCCCCAGTTGATCTATAAAAAAAATTAATTTAGTTAGTTACAGATGTAGTCAGAAAATAATATAAACATTTAAACCAGAAAATATTCCGACTATAAGTTTAGTCGTACCATTTCCTGAGGCATTATGGACGGATGACGATGAGCTACGGCCACGCCCAGTGGAGGTACTACGGCCGCTACTGGACCGACCACGGCCACGACCCCTCTCACTGTACTCCCACGAACTCGGATCACATCTTGTCGATCTACTGCCCCTGGGTCGACCTCTACATTGGGTGTTCACATCCGGTTCGAGGTAGTTTGCTTCATCCGGGTGAAGCTGGCTGTGGAGGAGAAGAGAGGCGTTGCGGACAACAGAAGGATCAACTACCATAGACTTCCTCAACAAGTGACTGAAAATACCGTGCATACTCCGGCATATCATCACCACCGACAGAGTCATCACCTTTGACAAAATTATATTGCTCAACCCCATCACCGATATGAAGTGTTCTCCAAAACATGTTAACGTCGTCGAGACTAATGGGGGTTTTCGATACGAAGGCAACCTTCAACTCACACGCACAAGGAATGTCATGCGTTCTCCCCAACAGACAAAAGCATCTCTCAGACACTTCATTGGCTAAATCTCTCATCCTTTTGAGCTCAGCGTAAAGCAATTTGAGACAATAGTGGGAAACTCGACAAGTCAAGTAGTTGAATGGAAAGTTGCAGTACACGACAGGTGCTTTATATCTAGAATCTTCAATTGTGCGCCTAGTAATGAAACATAACATAGTTAGAATAAAAATATCTACATACAATAGCAACAAAACAAAGAACAAAACTTTATAGAAATTAACCAGATCTCAACAAGTTGGCATTTTATTGCCGTGTGGACACGCAACCAAATTGTATCGAGAGCACCCTTTGATGACTGAAGCCATCCCTTTATCATAGAGTGTGCACTCTCCACTCTACATGTAGTAGTGTTCCCGAGATGTCTTATATTGTTGGTCCACGCGTGCACGAACTTCTCCTTATGCACCAACCATGTTTGCTCAATATAAGATACCACCTGCGGAAATAATAAATGAATACATTACTAAATAATAATAAAAATAATAATTTACCCTAAACAACTATTAAATAATAATACCACCTGATGTCTGTTCCCCCACCGATCTCTAAAGAGTTCAACTTCTCTATAGTAATCCTCTTCTGTCCGGGCTTCCAAGATCTTTTTCCACCTTCCATTCTTGAATGAATCTGTGATGCCCTTGTTTTTTCAACAAAGTTTGTAGACTCGATCTCCAACATCCTTGTTGATGTGCCAGGTGCAGAGCAAGTGGGGAGTATGTGGAAATAACTCGGCTATCGGTCTAATCAGCCCCAACTCCAGATCGGTAACAATGGCAGTCGGTTCCACATCATTCCCAATCAACTGCCTCAACTTGGACAACACCCAACGATAACTCCCCTCATTCTCATTCTTGATAATTGCATATGCAATCAAGAAGTTGTTGTTACATGGAGTCATCCCGATGATTTCAAAAAAAGCCATGTTGTACTGGTTTGTTTTGTACGTTGAATCCATGACAATCAACCAAGGGAAGTTTCGGAATAAAGTCACTGATTCTGGATGTGCCATGAACAGATGAGTCACCACTCTAGTATCCGGGTCAGCATACGCATGGCATACATAGTTGTTTTCCCCGGCTTCATGAAAAAACTGAGCCAAAACATCTCGGCCCTCAGAGTCATCTTTCCGCAGATTATGTCTATAATTGTAGACTTGTTTTCTGATAACATTGTCGTTGGGCTGTTGCTGCATAATAGCCGCGTGAATAGCAGATGGCTTTGACATAGCCATGTCCCGCACTATTTTCTTTGATGCGGTACTAAGTCCGCTGCTCTGTCGATGACCCTCAGGATATAGATTACAAGCATGGTTGTGCGTACCCTTTAGACCAGGATAAACTACAATCCCCCAACGGCCATTCTCAGACAACTCTTGGACCTTAACCCGGAAAGGGCATTTACATGCCTTAGTCTTTGAATTCCTTCGGACCGCAGCATCTAAATCTGTTACATTCCCCCTGTACTGTTCACCGCGGGAACATCTCAAGATCTTCTTCCTACCACCATCTTTGTGGGAAGAACTTACTAATTCGAATTTCCATAAAACTGCAATATCTTTTGCCCATTGAATTGCCTCATGATCGGTGGCAAAGGTTTCGTCAGTCATCAATGCAACACTATAATCATAACCATCACTACCAAAATCTTCCAATTCAACCTGCAAAATTTAATTACCAATTTTTAGGAAAAAAAAATAACCCTACCCAATAATACTAATAATATTATGTAATTAAATTAAATATAAAATTATATATTTATTGGTGCCGCCCTCTAAGGGCAGCATGGCCATGGCCGTGCCGCCCAAGGAGGGCGGCATCCTAATGGTTAGGCCGCCCACTGAGGGCGGCATCCCCATGGCCATGCCGCCCTCCGAGGGCGGCACCGACCATTTTCATATAATTTTATGGTTTTTCTTACCTCGTTCGATGGCGAATCCATTTCCGGAGTTGTTGCTTATTCCACGTTCTTGAGCGTTCTTCAAGATTGCAGAGGATTTGAAATTTTGAAAATAAAGCAAAGGGCAAAACTGTCAAAAGGGGGGGCGGTGAGAAGTAATAATGGGGCGGTATTTAGCAAAACCCATCCGTATTTTACATAATTTACTTGGCTAAAATTTATTTACTAAACCAAGTTATTTTTTTACTTCTTAAGCCTATTTCTAGTTATAGCTTGTAGGTGA
>AWUE01016131.1:0-10715 GCA_001974825.2 Corchorus olitorius | reverse complement strand
GTAATAATAATAATAATGCATTAATAGTTGGCGTCGCTTATGAGTAATATATATATATATATATATATATATATATATATATATACTAAATAGTAAATAGTATTTGAAAGACCCCGGGAAATTACCAAAGGCCCTTTTTGAGGATCGATGAGGAGACTCCATTTAAACTTTTTTTGTCCTTTTGTCTTTTCTCACTTGCCAAATTACTAAGAAAACCCTAGGTTAGTTTCTAGCCAGTTCTTGCCCTTGAACCCTTTTTTGTAATTATCCTTTCCTTTCACATAAATGTTATGATAAATCCAATCCCCCTTAATTATCTAGAATTATGTTATAATAAATCCTATCCCCCTTAATTATCTAGAATTGTAACCTCTCTTTAGACCTTTCATGTCCATATGAAGAAGAGAGTAAACTTAATTTTTGTTTAAGTGCCACACAATTTAGAGGAGGAAACAAAATTGAAGCTATTGCACCTGTCCATGTATAAACTAATATTTACTATTTATTGCTAACTTTAGGGCATATACTCAATGTTAAGAGTATAGCCTTTTAAAGATGCAACACATTTAAAATCATAGTACTTTCGAAATTTCCTACGTATCAAACAATTTATTTCGAATAGAAAATTGTTCAAAGAAGTAAATTGCTGAACTCCCGACGCGCCAGCGCGGGCCGATCCACTTGTGACTAATTACTATTTGCAAAAAAAAAAAAAAGCTTATGACTAATTACCAGAAATTATCAGATACGCCTGATTTACCACATTAGTCACAATTTCCATAGGGATGGTAGTGGCCGGATTTTAGGCAAATATCTGATCCGTCCGAACCCATTTATATATGGTGGATTTGGATAGTGTATATGGATATGGAGCGGATTTGGATAGCGAAACTACTATCCGTGACGGATTCGGAGCGCTGGCAGATAGTATCCATCAGATATCTGCTATCTGAATCCGTTTATATATAAACGGATTTAGAGCAGTTATCCGATCCGTATCCGCTAAATTATCCATTTAATATACATTCAGAATCCCAAATATTTTAAATTATGTCTTATTTGATATTTTTGTTTGTGTTGAATTTCAAATTTATAAAATTTAAGTCAATTTAGACAAAAAAATATATCTATAAATTATGTTTAGGTGAATTCGGATTTGGATTTGGATTCGAACTTTTAAATGGATATTTGCTCCATAAACGAATTAGGCGGAATGGATACAGATAATAGTATGTGATGGCGGAGCGGATTTGGATATTACTTTTAAAAAATATGCAGATATTTAGTGGAAATGGATACCCCAAATTTAAACGGATTCGGATATTGAAATTTTGGCAGATATCCGAACGGAGCAATTGGATTTGGATTCGGACTAGGCCGGTTTTAGACTCAACATTAATGGTTACCTCCAAACTCGACCTAACTTGATTGATTAAATGAATTTCTTCCGTATCCAGGAGTAAATACATCTTCCCAAGAATGTCCATGCCTACCCAACAAATCATTATTAATTTCCTCAATAAAATATAATGGACAAAACTTATCAAGTACCCTCTGTCCCCAAGTATAAGTCATTTTCTAGAAGTTATCTTTGTCCCAATTTATAAGTTCTATTATCAAACCAAATGCATATTCATTAATTACTTCGAAAACTATCTTTGTAAGTGGTAGTGGTAGTTTAGAGAGTGAGTAGGAGAAGAGAGAGTGAGTGGCGAAGAATAAGGGCAAAAATTGAAAAATATGGTAAAAGTACATAAAATTTTGAGCCCTAATTAACTTTATCAATCTTGATGATATAGTTAAGAAAGATTTATATTTAGGGACAACACAACTTTCCTAAGAAAAAAGAGAGAAAGAAAACACAACTTAATTAATTAACGTATAAAACAATGGTAAATATTCAAATCAGGACTAAAAGTTTGGGAAGTGTTCAATTTGGGCCTACTTTTTTAGATTGAATGTAATTAATAATTTGGTTGATGACCCAAACTTTTAGGCTTGATTAGATTTAATCTAAAAAATTAGGATTAATTTGAACAGTTCCACAAACTTTTAATCATGATTTGAATATTTACCTTATAAAATAAATATATTTAATTATTTAATTTAAGGTTTGACTAAATTCATTAAATTGGTTCAACTAGGCCTAGACTTGTAGACACCCATTTTTTTATGTATCCTTTAATTTAGATAGCATTTTCTTGCAATTGATAGTTATTTAGGTATTTTAGCTTCTTGGTAGTTTGGTCAGTTTACGAAACTTTTTCTAAATTAGTAATTACTAAGTTGTTGTTAGCATAACCCAACGGCCTTTCTTTTTAAGTAATAATGCTCTTTTCCTTCTATTGGGCCAAAGTTTTCCATTGGATGGTAGGAGTTCATGGACTTTTATAAGGACTTTCTTTTGGGCCGTAGAAGATTAAGAAGCCCATTGCCTTCCAAAATTTAAGAAAATACAAATTTTTTTTTTTCATTTCCATTCGGTTCAATATTTACAAGATATATCCAAAAGTGTTTGCATTTCATTTTATTTATTTATTTACATTTTACAATCATATAAAAAAAAAGAATAAAGACCAAAAACCAGTCCTGTGACCTTTGCTTATTTTCCCCTTTAAATTACACTCGACTAGCCTTAGTTTCCCCTGCCCTGAACTTTAATTCCCTCCCTGACTTGACCCTCTTGGATTCCATTTGAATCTGCAGAACGAATGAGAAAGATTAGTTAGAAGATGGCAGAGTCTCATTCCACATTTTCTTATTGGTATTTCTTAGCAACATGCATTTACCATCATTTTAGCAAAGCATTGGCATATATCACATAAAAAACAGGACATTGTGTTTGCAGCCATCTCATGCATACATGTAAATTCATCACTACATTATCAAACATGCATTGCATAGCATTCCATACCATTTTTGCACTTCCAATTTAAACAAATTCAAAGGCAACCTCATGCACTGATCACACATATCAGTTTGCATTATAAGGATCATACACCAAGAACTGAGCATGGCATTCTTTCTCAAGAAAAACAAAGCATTCAAGCATTGCATTCCATCACAACATCAATAGGTCATCAAACAAGCAATAAATTCAGCAAACAAGTGGAACTTAAGGCAATTTCATCATCAAGGGCAGTAAGTTCAGAGGCAACAATTACATGCCCGAGACTCAACAGCAAGCAAAGAAACACATCAATGCAAACTCTTTTTCTTTCAAACAGGGAAAAGATCATAAGCATAAAATAGAGCTGGTACTGGGAGTGTATGCAGATACACAAGCAGAATCGAGCAGAGCATTTACATTTGCTTCAAAACATAGCAGCACACTCAAGTTCACCATCTATATTGGTTTACAGAAAAAGAACTGGGATGGCATTCAAATTCGGTTCAAACAATTCACAAGCAAGCATAATCACAATGCAGCATCCATTGGCAAGAAAAGATATCGAACAAGGCATAGTCAGAGCAAAAGCTCAATACAAGCAGCAAGCATAGACACATAGCAGTTGCAATCGGAAATAGACAAAAAAGAGAGGAGTGCTTAACCAGCAACTAGGGCCCTTTTACCAGCAGCTTACACGTGTGAATGCAGACAGAAAACAAGGAACTTCACTGCAATCCCTTAACACATTCGCAACAAAGAGCACCTGCAAGAAACAAAAACACGTGAGAAGCCAATTACAACTCACAAAAGGACAAGACAAAAAAGAGATTGGAAACTTCATTTTCCCAGCTCATGACCACTACACGGTTTGAGCATCAAGAAATCCCTGGGAAACAGACAAAATAGGGAAATTAGAGCAAGAATAAAACCCAACAGAAAATGTAAAAAAATAGAACACCATTGGATTAAAAAAAATGAGCTTAACCGTAAGATCTTGGCTCCCATTCTTTGGTCTATAAATATCACAACTTTCTCTAGGGTTAGGGGGGAGGCACAGATTCCAAGGAATTCCGAAGGCAAAAAAAAACCTAACATTTTCTTCTTCCCATTTTCATACAAAAACCAAAAAACCTTATTTTTTTCCTGGCTTCAATTGATTTCAGGAACACAACACAGAAAACCCAAAAACAAAATTTTTCTTTCCTTAGTTACAGTAGCAAAAACAGAAAAATACCCAAAAAAAAAAAGATAAACATCGAAACACCAAAAGAGAAAGACATACCCTTTGCAAAGCTGCCTTTCAGTTGATTATTCCTTTTCCCTTTATAAAAGAGTATCATTTCCATTCTCCTGCAAAAAATAATATAGAATCAGAAGCCATGTTAAACTAAAGTTTAGAGGTTCGACAGTTAGGAAACCCATTAGGTGAGAATAGTAAAAGGAGAGGGACGAAACACTTATCTCGAAGCCAAGTGAGTTCGACGGTGGGTCACTGAGATCGAAAGCCTCGTTTTTTTGGTTCGGTGTAAAGAGATTCGAGGATTTTGAAAGCAGATCCGGCGAAACCAATCCCAGATTTGGAACGAGGCGAGGCAGGCGAACTCTTTCGCAAGTTTTCAGGATCATCCGAGCTCCGGTGACCGAAGATAGCGGCGGAGCACGGTGGTGGCAAGGGCTGAGACGATTTCCGGCGGGTGTAGCAGCGGCGGCGCTAGATCTAGGGTTTGGTAAGCCTTCTGAATTCTGAATTTAAGGTTGTATTAAGCTAAATTCCAGGTTATATTTTAATTATAGGTGTCTTGTTGAGTTTGCATGCTATTAAGTCCCTGGAATTTTGTTGTTGATGCCTATTTAGTGTTCGAGTTTTTAATCTATGCACGTTAGTCCCTGGATTTACGTCAATTAAGTCCAAATAGTTGCATTTACGTTCACATAAAGACTAAAATTTGTACCGTGTTCAATTTAGTCCCCTGTCCGCTTTGAATGTAGTCATAACTTAGAAAATTTCGATTTATTTAAGTTAATTTAGCATTTTTATTATTATTATTAAATGAATTCCAAAAATTGAAGGAGAATAGTTTTAGTTGAGTAAACACTAAATATATTGATTTAGGAAATTAAATTAAAATGTTTTAGAATTCAAAATTTGTGAATTGAGAATAAAATGTTTAGGAGTTAATATTTTAGGCAATTTGGGTATTATACTTGTTATTAATATTGATAAGTCTGGAGTATGTTTAGACTTGAGTTGGGTCTTGAATATATTTGGGCTCTTAAGATTAAAACTTGTTGTCTTTAGCATAATATATATATACATGGGTTTTGGATTTATGTCTTTGGTTTGGGCTTACAATTTATGTTGGGTCTCTCCATATGTGTATGTTTGTTTGTTTTTTTTTTGTTGGGTTTCTCTATATATGCATGTTTGGTTTTTGGTCTTTGTTGGGCTTTGGGCTTTAGTTAAAATTGGGTTTTGGATTTTAGTTATACTTTGGCTTAAATTTTAGTTATGCTTGGGCTTATATTTTAGTTTATACTTTGGATTTAGTTCCTAGTTACTTTTGGGCCTTATATTTTTTTATTAACTTGGGTTTAAATTTTTTAATTTATATATGGACTTTGATGAAATGTGGGCTTGAGGTTCTATGTAGAGTCTAATTTCAAATTAATGTAGGTTTTAAATGGAATAAATTAGAATTCAAAAAATTAAGAGTAGACTTCATATGCATCCATATTTAATTCTATTTCTTTATTATTGATTATGCGGTATCATATGAGGTTAATAAACTTGATCCGTTAATGGATTGATTAATTGAGGCTTAGAAAATTTTTGTCGGTCTTAATTCATCTTTCCAAGGCTTGGAATATCCGGATGGGGGTCTTAGCCAGTATGAGTGGCGGGTTCCCGAAAGGAATTCCTCGTATAATTAACCGGTAAAAATTGCATCTAACCGAAAAACATGCATCACGTGCATTCAAGCATCTAGGGTTTAGACTCAATAATTTCCAATTAATAGTTAAAGAAAATCAAAGAAAAAGAAATTGAAAAAATAGAATAAAACCATTTTCTTCAAAAATTAAAAAAAGAGTTTGTGTTTGTGAATTGTTCTTTTTTAGTTTTCCAAGATAAAAATTCAAAAGGAGAAATTGAGCATTTCAAAATTAATAAAAGAAAAAAGATTTTCCAAAAATCCAAAAAATTTAAAATTCAAAAAATCAAAAAGAATTTCACTCAAAAACTTCAAAGTATTCAATTTAGCACTTTTTTTTAAGTCGGAAAGTTCCCATCAGTTTTCAAAAATACTCCATCTAGCTCTTTTTCAAATTGGGAAAGTTCCCATCTATTTTTAAAGTATTCGATTTAGCCAGTTTTCAAATTGGGAAAGTTCCCATCCAATTTTCAAAATTGTCAAAATTGGGGAAGTTCCCACCAAATTTTTAAGTTTTCAAATTGGGAAAGTTCCCATTCAGTTTTCAAAGTTTTTAATTAGGGAGAGTTCCCATCAGGTTTTAGTTTTCAATTTGGGGAAAGTTCCTGTCATTTTCAGTTTTAGTTTTCAAAATGGGAAAGTTCTCATTAAAAGCATCTTTCAAATTGAGCCGTTTTAATGGTAAGTTTTAAAGAAAATCCTCTCATGAGGAGCCCAAAATGAGAACAAACAAAAAACGGGTTCATTTCCCAACCTTCCTTTTTCAAAAAATCTAAAATCCATTTTTGTTTGTTTATTTTGCTTAATTTCAAAGATAAATAAAAGAGTTTAATGGCATGAAAATATGAAAAAATAGAAACAACCAATGATAGAAACTCACGTTAAGTCTAGACTAGTCAGTGCTGTCTTTTGACAGGCGTCGTGGGGGTGCTAATCCTTCCCCACACGTACCCGACTCCCGAACTTTAGAACTCTGGTTAGAAGACCGTTTATTAGGTTTAGTGTTGCCTTTGCCAAGCTTAGGTTAATATTAAACTTAATAATCTGATAGGTGACTAATCACACCTAGATTAAAAAAGATTAGTGGCAACTCCATAAATGGAAACAGTAAGTTTCTCCTTCCTTCATTTTAAAGTCGTTAAACGGTAGGTTTCGGAACCCCGGACCCGCACGTTACGACAGCTTGGCGACTCCACTGGGGACTGGTTAGAGAGTCAAACGGAACTCTGGTTTAGAATTAATTAGGGTTTCATAATTGGTTGTTTGTTTATTGCCTTTTCTTGTTTATGCATGTTTATCCATGTCTACTTGCTTTGTTTTGTATATTTTGTCTAATCCGTATCTGCTTTGTTTTCTTTGGGGGGTAGTTAAGTATTTTTGGGTAGGGTTTTAGTAAAGGTTTGTCTGTTCCTTCACATGTGCACTAAGTAACTCGCATTTGCATTACATGAGCTTACACCAGAGCTCTAACCCTTTTAGGAGGAGGCAAAGTAGCTAGCCCTCGTGTGACGATAGTCACCGTGCGGGTTTTTAGTGAAACACCTCCACTCAGACCGAACCCTTTCCAGTGAGCCTATAATGGGTGAGGATTAGGGGCCTTACTAGCCTAGAGTGGGCGTCAGTAAGGACAGTTTGGGAACCTTTAGAACCGAGAGGCCTTACCCAGCATGTAGTTACCTCGAAATATCTTGCCTAGTTAGAGCCAAACCCCGTAAGGATATACCAAGGTACACAAAAAGGAACATTTCTTACCTTTGCTATCTCATTTTGCAAAATGGATCGTAGAGTGAGCAATTGTATTGCTCACAATAAGTGGACAAACCTGCCCCAAGGCAACATTTGCCGAGGTTTTCATGAAAAGTGTTTTTACAAGAGGGGCACCTTCTTTTCCAAGTTTTTCTTTAATACATCGACTTGCATTTTCTTTTAAATATGACTAACACTTTTTCTTGTTTTCCTATTTTCCTTTCATCTCATCTCGACATTATGCATTCTCATGCTTTCCTAGGATTTGCCAGATTACAATCGGGATATAAGATGCTCGATTAAGTCCCATGATCGAACCATCTTTTTAAAGCTTAATCAAGTATCTTTTATTCCCATTGTCCTATGGCAAATGTCTAGACATTTCATCTATGTACATATTCTATTCAAATATAATAACGCAATTAGTCATGTTTAATTTGAGAATTTGTCATGCCTCATAACATCATTTGCAATATTTAGAAATTTGATTGCATTAATAAAGGGGTTTCTGATTCATGGTTCCATTTTAAAGGTGTTAAGATAGATCCACATCCACAACACCGATATTTCACGCGATCAAAGGCAAGGACAATGGCAGGACAGAGTAGTGAAAAAGTTGAGGAACTGAAGCGTGATAGGGATGAGATGAAAGAACAGTTGAAACAGATGATGGAAATGTTGAACAAACTGACTGGGGCTTTAGATACTACACCGAAAGAAGGAACATCGAATCAGAAAGCAGATGATTCTGGCGAAAAGGCTGATATGAACATGGGGAGCAGCTCTAAGGACAATGGCAAGTCGCCTGCTGATTTAATTAACAATATACCATTAGGGTATGTCTACACTCATACGACACCATTTTATGCTCATCCTGGAACTTCTAGAGATGGTACTTATATCCCGTATGTCCCTGTTGAGAATCCAGTGCATTATGACCCCGGGACACTCATGGCTCAGCAAGGCATGCTGACAGGGGTTGCTGAGAAAAAAGAAGATCCAATTGAGGAGAACAAGCGTAAACTGAGTTTGATGGAGGAAAGGCTCCGTGGGTTGGAAGGATCTAACAATTATTATAGGCTTGTTGATACCTCAGAACTTTCTCTAGTGGATGATCTAGTAATACCACCAAAGTTCAAGATCCCAGAATTTGAGAAGTTTGATGGAACGAAGGATTTTCCTAACAACCATTTGAGGAGCTACACTAGGAAGATGGGTCCCTATGTAAAGGATGAGAAGCTTATGATTCACTGTTTTCAGGATAGCCTGGCGGGTACAGCTTCCATATGGTATAATCAGCTTGATAGGCATCATATTCGATCCTGGGATGATCTCACAAAGGCCTTCGTCGATCAATACAGGTATTTAGTTGAGCTAGCCCCAACCAGAGAAACCTTGAAGGCAATGGAAAGGAAGCCCACTGAGAGTTATACAGAATTCGCTCAGCGATGGAGGGATAAGGCAGCCTAAGTTAGGCCATCAATAGAGGAATCAGAAATTTCAGGTCTTTTCATCGACACCCAGAAGTCCATTTTCTATGAAAAATTGTTTAACATGGCAAGTGAACCTTTTGCAAAACTTGTGGTTATAGGACAAAAGTTGGACAATAGCATCAAATCAGGAAGATTTACTGTTGCGGATGAATCTAAGAAAGGACAGGTTGGGAAAAAGAAGAAAGAAGTCAGCAATGTCAATGAGGAGCCCTGTAAACCTTATTATCCACATCCAGCACACAATTATCCTCAGTATCGCCAGAACTCAGTTAACTACTATCGCCCACCCATACCGATCCAACCTTCCTACCACACTTAAGGGTACTACGCACCACCCCAAGCCTACCCTTACAATTATCAGCATTCGGGAGACATCAATGCAGTTGGAGGGGCACCCTTCCGTCCAAGACCACCTAATCCTCCTCCAGGTTCCTCACAACCAGTACAACAGAGAACTCCAGCTTACCTTCCAGGGAATGCAGACCCTATAAGGAACAAAGTCCCCATTGACCCAATTCCATACACTTATACTGAGCTTTTGCCTCAACTGCTTCAGCAAAACTTACTGCAAAGGTTGCCATATGTTAATCCTATGAACCCTCCACTACCAGCATGGTACGATGCCAAAGCCCATTGCGATTATCATTCTGGATCCGAGGGGCATGCAACAAAAAATTGTCGGAGGTTGAAATATGCGGTACAAGAATTAGTGAGGTCTGGGAAGCTAAGTTTTTGCAATAGGGCACAAGCTAATCCTTTACCGGATCATGGGAAGACTCAAGCAAACATGGTTGGAACTGGAGAGGTTGTCAAGCGGAAGATTTCTGAGATAAGTACTCCTCTTAGTATAGTTTTTAAATTTCTAGTGAAGGCAGAAATGATTGATATGGGAGACAGGGAGAGTTTGGGGACAATGAATTGGAAAAGATATGTCCTTATCATGGCGCGGTGCATGGAGTCTGTGAGTGCCCAGAGTTCAGAGAAAAAGTTCAAAAGCTGATGGATGAACATCAAATTGAGTTCTGTGTGGAGAAGCCAACTTGGGGAGTAAGTATGACAGCCAAAGAACAGTCTCAGCTTTTTGTTCCGATCCCGTCAATGAAGAAACAAGTTATCCAAGGATCCTCTATCAAAGTACCAGCACCAGTACAGCAAAGGCCAGTGACATCTGTAATTGTGTCATCCCCACAATCGCTCTCTTATACGGATAACCACCAAGTACCCAAAGAATATTAGCACAATTTGTCCACACTATCTGGGGAGGGTAGTTCGACCACTGTGACGGGTGCCTGCTAAATGACAAGAAATGGGAGATTGGATTTGCAAGGGAGTGATGGAGTTATGGAAAAGATGGATGAGGAATCTCAAGGATTAGTTACCAGTGTTGTGGTTGAGAACTTGTCCTTGGATTAGCCAGTTGGTTCATAGTTGAGTAAGATATGGATATTGTTTTATTCTAAGTAGTATGGAGATGTAATAACTTTTATCCCGTCACTTATGCCTAAGAGTGTTGGTGAATAGTTCTATGTTGGGCTTTCTTTCACACGCATGTTACCTCACATGTTTTCCTTTTATCATCAGTAATGAAATGAAGTGCACTTCAGAAGTTTATATATAAGTTTTCATTTTCTTCTCATCCATTTATTCTATTACTAT
>AWUE01016127.1:0-36310 GCA_001974825.2 Corchorus olitorius | reverse complement strand
TTTTAAAAATACTCCATCTAGCTCTTTTTCAAAGTGGGAAAGTTCCCATCTATTTTCAAAGTATTCGATTTAGCCAGTCTTCAAATTGGGAAAGTTCCCATCCAGTTTTCAAAATTGTCAAAATTGGGGAAGTTCCCACCAAATTTTTAAGTTTTCAAATTGGGAAAGTTCCCATTCAGTTTTCAAAGTTTTTAATTAGGGAGAGTTCCCATAAGGTTTTAGTTTTCAATTTAGGGAAAGTTCCCGTCATTTTCAGTTTTAGTTTTCAAAAAGGGAAAGTTCCCATTAAAAGCATCTTTCAAATTGAGCTGTTTTAATGGTAAGTTTTAAAGAAAATCCTCTCATGAGGAGTCCAAAAAGAGAACAAACAATAAACGGGTTCATTTCCCAACATTCCTATTTCAAAAAATCTAAAATCCATTTTTGCCTGTTTATTTTGCGTAATTTCAAAGATAAATAAAAGAGTTTAATGGCATGAAAATATGAAAAACTAGAAACAACCAATGATAGAAACTCACATTAAGTCTAAACTAGTCAGTGCTGTCTTTTGACAGGCGTCGTGAGGGTGCTAATCCTTCCCACACGTATCCGACTCCGAACTTTAGAACTCTGGTTAGAAGACCGTTTATTAGGTTTAGTGTTGCCTTTGCCAAGCTTAGGTTAATATTAAACTTAATAATCCGATAGGTGGCTAATCACACCTAGGTTAAAAAAGATTAGTGGCGACTCCATAAATGGAAACAGTAAGTTTCCCCTTCCTTCGTTTTAAAGTCGTTAAACGGTAGGTTTCGGAACCCCGGACCCGCATGTTGCGACAAGACTTTGCTTAGACCAAAAATTAAAACCCGGTCTATTTATCAAATGAGCCTCATTTTCCTGTCCAAGCCCATCTAATATGGGCTTCAAAAATCAATGCAAACCCGTCTAATTATCAAACAGGTAAGGCCTTAGGCCGATAGTCCGATTCTTAAAGCAATTATATTGCCAAAATACATTTCTTTAGAAAAATTCCCATCGAGAGTTCCAAGAGAGGCAATAAAACCACAAAGAAGTTTTCATCGTTTGACATCGTTTTTGTTTTTTGTTTTTTCTTTTCTTTCGTTTTCGTTTTGTTTTCGTTACGTTTTCATTTTTTAAAAACAAAAACATGTTTGGATATATAATTTTGTTATTGGTTTTTAAATAAAAAAAAAGGTCAAAAAATTGGTGAAAAAGTGCGTAAATTACTATTCAACGATGTGTTTCTGTGTTTTGGAAGTGTTTTCAAAACACATGAAAACATTAAAATCTTGCTTTCACTTCTTTCCAAAAAACTGATTTTGTTTCCAAAATTTTCTGAAAATAGAAATAACATGTAAAACGTGTTTTCGCTGTTTTGTTTCGAAAAAAAAAATTTGACATCAAAAAATAGAATATGACAACAATGCAAAACAACCCCCTAATATAAGCTTCAAAGTTTGGAGGTGATAAGAGAGCTTGAGGGAGAAAGAGTAAAATAGGGTTTGGTATATCAAGTGTTGTTATGTTAGCGTGCCGTCATTTGTTTGTGCGAGCATGCGTGGGTGTATAATGCTTGATAAAATGAGGGTGTGATTAGACAAAAATTATGCCTAGTTTTATGGTCATTTTCCATGTTTTTTGGTATTTTTATGTGTGATTATGCTCTTTTATGCAAGTATTTGTGATATCAGGTCTTGAAGAGAAAAAAAAGTAGAAACTTGTTGTTTTCACTATTTTTGGAGTTACTTTGATGACTTTTTACACAAATATGGACTTAGCATTTTTGAATGAGGAACAAGAGATTCAAAGTTCATAATTGAAGACCTATTGGAGTCAATTTGAAGCCATGAAGATCATTTGAGAGAAGATTCCAAGGTGAAAGAACTAAGATCGAGCTTAATTGTGAAGGAAAGAAGACGTGTCGTGAAGGAAGTTGTCGACATGGGCCTATGACCATTCTACATGGGCGCATGAAGGACCCAACTATGCCCACAGCTGGAGTCGAGGTGCTATCCGTGCGCGCAGCCTAGCCCATGCTGATGGTGGAGATACTTCCTAGTCCTAGTTGGATTAGGATTGCTGTGCAATTTTGGTAAATCGACCATAACTTTTGATCCAGACTTCCGATTAAGATGATTCAAAGTGTGTTGCAAAGAGGACTCAAAGATCTAAAAATTTGCTTTGAAGCTCGGGTTCCAGTTCTACCATATTTGATGGCGAAATTGCCCCTCAAGTTGCTGATCAGTAGTAGTTTTGGCCGAACTCTGAATTTAACCAAATTTCAGCCCAAGAAGACTTTTGATCCGACTTGGAGACCAAGTTAAGAGCTAAAACCGACCTAGGATCAGTTCAGGTTAATTCCTAAGTCTACTAGGAGTCTTATTAGTCCACTATAAATACCAACCTTAGGTAGATTCCTAGATACATAATTCTATATTATTTTCTTCTTCTTTTTCTTAGAGAATAGTTTAGGTTTAGTTTTTCTCTCTTCGAGAGAGAAGGGTGTCAACAACCCTTGGCAGTTGCCCAAGGGAGAATTTCGGCCTATGTTTGTAAGTTTGTTCAAGTTTCTCATGGATTCTTCAAAATCCATGAGTAGCTAAATTCTTAATACTTATTTTCCTTTGGTGAATTCAATCAATTAATTATGATGAGATTTTGTGTGTTTATAATTTCATATTTGTTCTTGATTAAATATGTTTATTAATCTATGTTTTATTCCATGATCTTGATGATTATTGATTTATACTGCAGCTATTTATATAATTGGATTGATCTATTATTAAATCAAGCTTAGAACGACCAAATTGAATTACTTACAATGGATTCAATGGGATTAATAAATCTTATTAAATCTTGACAGTGTTATGCTAGAATTAATAGGTTTGGTTACACTTGATATGCATGTGTAAATTAATATTCTTAATGCTTTGTTCTTAACAATTTTTAAGCCCGACCCAGGAAATTAATTGTTTTAAATGATAGGGATAATTTAGGCCTCACAAGGGAAATCTTATCTAATATACATGTTAGAGATTTATCTCTTGACCAATTGTTTAATTAAGAGTTGTTAGAATAAGTTTGTTGATGTTTTATGCATTTTGATGATTGATGCCTAAGTCTTAGGATTGTAGATTTCATTAGGGTAAAATTGATGCTTGCTTGTTTTGATGATTATTATATCAAATTCATCTTTAAAGATTGATGATCTATAATCTAATTGGTTGATTTCTACCATTCGAGAGGAAGTATGCTTTTAATTATTGATTTCATAAGTATTTACTTTAGTTTAGTTTAATTTAGCTTTGCTTTATTTTTAGATTAATTGCTTTTCAATTTAATTGTTTTAATCCCCTTTCTTTTAAGTGTTTTCTTTTGAGTGATTCTTAGAGAAGATCTATCTTTAATAAGTCTATTCTCTTTCTCTGAGGAATTCGACCCATGCTTGCCCTATCTACTTAGTTAGGATTTTGTGGGGATTATTTTTATGATTTGCTGACGACCGATCAGGGTGTTCAATCCAAATTTTCTGTTTAACTAAGCCTTGGTTTGACATTGCGTTTAAAAAAAAAAACTGATTTTCATCTAAAAAACAATGTCAAATAAGTTATGATTTGTGCCAAAAGCTGATTTTGACCACAAAACCCAAGTCAACTTGAAAAGCTAATCTAGGTGGTTTTGCACATTACATGACTAAGATCCCTTAAATGCTCAATAGATATGCCATGTGGCATTTCCTTAAGTTTAGAAAACGGTAAGTTTTTCAATTTAAGAATAAAAGGACATGTAGAGATGATCATTGATAATAATGAGAGTGGTTTTTAAATGATGGGAAAATAAAAAGACTTTGTATTTTTTTATGATAACTATTTGTTTTTAAATTATCTTTCAATTCCATCACATTTTCATCAATTTCTTACTTACACTTATTATTTTGATATATATACTATATATTATTTTTAGTGACTATGGAAATTACTTAAAGGCCAAATTGAGAATTAATGTGGTGCCTCCTTTTGGCTTTTTTTGGTCTTTTCTCATTTTTCGGGTGACTAAAAAGGCCCTCGATGAATTTCCTCCCTTACTTTTTTTGCTGCACTTTTTTGTAATTTACTATTTTTATATTTATGATGAAATGTGTTTTAATTACATATTAATTGTGTGTGGATATTAGGATTTACCGGTTCAACTCCTCTGCCGGAATTCCAAAGGATTGGTGCTATAAATGTATCCGCAATAATAATTGATTCATGGGTAAACTATTGACATTCCAGTTCTGTTTTCCTTTCGTCTTCATTTCTGTTTGGGTGGTTTTCTTCTTAACATTTCTTTGAATTGGTTTCACTTGGACTCCGTTCTGTTTGCTAAAATTTCCAGGTGGACGTTGATAAGACCTTTCCATTTAATTTAGCAGCGCCTTAGGATAGTATAACCTAAAGTGGGGAGCTTTCACTTCTCACCACAACATTTTGAGGTAAATCTGGATTTATTTGTTGATTATATTATTTAATATTTAAATTTAACATTTCCTTATTCCTCTTTTATTTTACAAAAAGTTTTTTTTATGCATCATTCGACTTCCTTTTTATTGATGTTTCTATTAGTTGCTTATGTTTAGTTTATTTCCATATTTCTAATGCTAAGTACAACCATTTTGTGATGCATTGTGTAAATTACACATAGTCTTGCAAATGCTCTTGCAAATGCTCTCAACTAATTCAATTTTCCTATGACAACTATACATGCTTCTTGACTACAAAAAAATAGGTCTTCCTTATGCAGAAGCCAAATTCTTCCACCTACCCGAGTTCATTAATTTAACAATTATAATCAGGCAAGATTAAAAAATGACCGCAGCGTACTATGTTTTTTCAGATAATCAACATACATTTCAAGCAACAATTAATATTAGCTTTATTTTAATGAATTATGTAGAGATGGAGGAGTAGAATTTTGATGAATTACCTATAGATGGAGTACTAGAATTTAGGTAATGCACTTTTAGAATGAAAGAGAGGTCATGCGTTTTGCTTTATATAAGCGAATTATTTGTTTCGATGTATGAGTTTCTCCTAACTGATTAACTTACAGCCAATGAAATATTTTCTTACTAACCAACTTAAAACAACTACAAAAAAATATAGCTCTAATAAGAAGATGACTGCAGCGCAAGCGCAGGCCGCCTTACTTGTATGATATTAAAAAGAGACATATAGTATTAACGAGGGTTTGTATTTTCTTTTACTCTTTAATTTTTATATACAATTAGGAATTAAACACAAAACTTAAAGCCACTAATACTTCTATTCAATTTAAATATCACAGCTGTCAACTTTTCTTCTTTTTTTTTGTGCCAGTCAACTTTTCTTCTTCACACCATCATATCTCATAATCAAGAAGATTATTTAACTTTTATTAGGAATTTTTAAAAGATTTCATTAAACTCAATGTGTTTAACTTCATACAAAGTTTCTTTTTCTCCCCTAAAAACAAAGTTTCATTTCCCATTAACATATAAATTTGTTATTGTTGCGCCAAAAATTTCTTGCTAGAGTTTTCGCGGAGAATTCTTTATGACAGCGTAAGGGCGTGCCAGTCAATTTGCTGAAAGTGACAAAGAAGTTGTAAAAACAAGATCTGGTGCGCGGAGCAGCAGATTAAAAGATCAAAACGATTGTGGGGACTGGATCAAAGTCACACCGGAGCATCTAAATCATTGGATCCACACGAACTGCTTCTCAAACTTGGCCTTCCTCTTTTTCGGATCAGATCTGAGAGATCTGCTTTGATTGTGATTGAAATTGAAAAGAAAATAACAAACTGATCTGTTATTTCTGAATGAAGAACACGTGTACAGTGTTTGTATGTCCGGAGACAAGATTGAAACAAGAGAAAAACACTAAAAGAGTGTTTGTTTGTCCGGAGACAAGATCTAAACAAGAAAAATATGAAGAATAAGTGAAGAACTCGTGATGAACAAGGTGAAAATAGTGCAGAGCCAGAGAGAAAATAAGCACGGAGCTTGGTTTTTTTTGCGTGGAGCAAGTTTGTAGCTGCAGGAGCTGGGTTTTGATTTCTCGGGAGAAATGTCTGAGATGCGGAATCTGCCGAAACCTGAGAATGGCCTCCCTTTATATAGGGGACGGTTTGGGCTTGAGCATTTAATGCCATTGCCTTGCTGAGAAAGGCAAAATCCTCCTCCTATGCAGATGACAGCTTTTAGGAAAGTGCAGTGAAGCTTCCTTCTTCTTCTGATTGCATCCAACTACTTGGGAGAGGATTGGACATGCATAAGGGTGCCACTTTGCTAGGATAGGGGATGAAAATATGCCTCCTGGGTAGTTGATGACAATTCTTCCTTCTGCCTATCACAATGCAGCAGGCTTTTGTTGCTTCTTTTGTGCTGAATTTAGCTAATTTGGCTAAGTAGTGGCCAATTGACATCATGAATTGAACTTTGATCATCAAAGCCACGAAATTACTCATACTTGGCCATATTTAGCTCTTTAAATCATGAAAATAAGAATTAATTAAGAAAATGGCTTAAACCGGGGTGAGAAAGCCATGTGTCCTTAATTGAAAAGAATGCAAAAGTTGCAAACGGTCTCGGATTTAACCAAAATTTCACCAGTAGGCTTAGAATATCTCCATAAGATCATGGAAAAAATCCCAAGTTAATTTCGAGCTCTCTATCATGGTGAATTTGGTTTCACTCCCGAAAATGTCCTTAACTGAAAACCGGGCATAAGTTTTTACTCCGATGTCAGAATGGGGTGAAATTTTACCATAATGATCTACATAGCTCAAGGATCATCATGGTATGCTCCTTGGAAGAAATCGCAGCCTCTAACCTCTCCAATTGGTCAATTTCACTATTTTGTCCTTAATTGAACAAAATACAAGTTGCAATTTCACCTCCCGGGGTGGGGAGGAGGCTAGGCGTTTTCTCCATTGTGGTAGGTTGATTATATGGAGGAGGTGTGAGGTTGAAAATCTCATGCCTCTCTCACGTGCACAGATGTTTCTCTTGCTGACAAACTTTAGCTCTCTGCCTCCTTCCTGCAAGAAGAGAAAAATGTCTCTCTACAGGGCAGAGGGCGGCCTCTCCTCTGGCTGGGAGACGACTTGGGCCTTGCTATGTATGTCCATGAGGTATTTTTCATCTCATGGTCAGATGGTAAGTAATTTTCCTTATTTACTTGTTTGCCTCCTTATCCGGCAGCAATATTAAAGGAAACTGCTTCTGATTTGATTCTGTGTGCCACTCAACTGGGTAGCAGCGGCATGCACTAGAAATTTAATAATAATTATTCAAAAAATAATTATTATTTAATTAGTAATTAATTAATTTCAGCCCTTGCAATTAATTTACAAGACTTTCCTAATTCAATTTGAACTAGGGTGGTGCAGAAACCTAGTTTCTTTAGGAATTTTGATTAAATCCTAACCACACATCTTCATTATGATTATGATAAGACCAATTTACCCTCAATTGTAAATTGAGGTATAAACAGTTATAAGCAAATGGTAAAAGTATTTTGAAAAGAAAATTACTTTTTTTAATGTAATTTAAAAATTCTAAACAAATTAAAAGAAAAAAAAAATTCCAAAAATTCATTCATCATATTCATGGAGACATAAGTGCATCAATAATTTTTATTTATTTATTTATTTTAGTATTATTATTATTATTATTATTTATTCATCGCACCAATTCGTTTACTTCTATTTTTGTCCACTAATTTGTTCGAAGATTGGGGATTGATCTCTCTACCTTCACGATTCAGGTATTCTTGCTTTCTTTTCTTGTTAATTTGAGTACAATTAAGTTGCCTTGGCATACTTTTAGCTTTAGTTAGGGATTTTAAAATGTTAATTATGATTCATTTTAAATTAAATTTGAATGTCAATTAGGTTTTATTGTTAATTAGATTTTGAATGTAAGTTAGGGTTGATTTGGTTCTATTTCCTCTGGACGATTTCTTACAGCTTATGTTTAGTTGAGGAAATTCTTACAGAATGTAGTAGGTTTTTTTTTATGGCAAGATTAGGATTCCTTTGTTGTGATTGAATGTTCAAAATTCGATATTTTTCTCCTTTTTTGACAGAATTATTTGTTCATTTTCCTAGCAATTGAAGGTAAATTCATCTTATATTTTCTTCTCCCTTTTTTATTAAAAAAGTTTCAATGTATATATAATATGTTGTTTTACATTTAATTGAATTTTATTGCTAATTGAAAGCTTTGTTTTTAAAGCCGTAATTTTTCTTTCTTCCAATTCTTCAGATTGAATGCACGAGAGGAGATTGCAAAGGTAAGTATTTTTGAGGATAGCTTCCTTGAGAGAAATTATTAGGTGGATTGGGTCCATCACGTCATCCGTGGTCCCGACCAATAAAATTTTGATAAGTCAGATTTCTTCCTAAAATTTAGGCACAAATTTAGCACCGGGTTTAGCCCCTAGTTTCACTAGATGAGATTTACAGGGTAAGTCCCTAAATTTAGGATATTAATTGGCTAGGGTTTTAGAAATTGCAGGAAAAACTCTGATTTATCAAAATCTTATTGGCCGAGACTACGAATGACGTGATAGACCCAGTCCACCTAATAAACTCTCTTTTCTTGATTAACAATTAAAAAGAGATTTTTAAAATAATATTAATGAAAGGCCAGTTCAATCTGGAATAAAAATTCATTTAGAAAACAATTCATCAAAATTGTATCTAAATTGAGGAAATTATGGCAGGAGCATTAGTCATTTTTAAGACTTAGCTAACAAAACTGAAAGGATATCTATATGACAGAAGAAAAGAGCGTATTTCGATAGCATCACTATATATCCCATAAAGTTTAATATAAAGTGGTTGGGTTTATTAGAGGTGACTTTCATTGCATAGATTTTGACTTGAGCTTTCTTAACAATGCAGGTACCTCCAGTGATTATGTTGTAACTTCGGATATCTCAGGAAATAACCAAACAAATAATTAAAGCGGAAACAATAAAGCAAAATTTTCTTGTGGACCTATGCCACAAATCTCCACTATCAAATCAATCAATTACAATCAACAATCATAACAATCTCTATAGCAAACTCTCAATCTAATCAACCCAACATGGGTGATTCTCTCACAACAACCTAAAGCTATCTTAGCTTTCTCTCACAACAATACAACTCTTTCTATCTCACACACTCGAAAAACTAAACACAAACTGCTTATTTATACTAACACAAACTTGGACTCCAAGAATCCCTTTCCTATTAGGATTCTTATCCACCAATCAAAAAATCTAGAAAAATCATAATCCAAATCTAATTAGGAATTGGGTCAAAAATCATAACAATCTCCACCTTGACTTCAATTCCTTCATCAAAGTTTAATTGCTCCACCCTTTGACCAAATCCACAAAAGTGACTTTCTTCTTTGTTGGCAAATCCACATCCTTCTTCTCAATTTGATGCGAAGATACCGATCCATCTCCTCTAATTGTGCTTCCAATCAACTCATACAAATTATTTGAATTCTTCACTCCTTTCATCACAATCATCGAACTTTTGGTGATTTTCAAGCCTCCACCTAGGCAAGAATATCCATAACCCAAGCTATCCAACTTTCCAAGCGAAATCAAATTCCTTGTAAAGTTTGGAACATACTGATCGGTCGTCAGCAAATCATAAAAATAAAATCCCAACAAAATCCTAACTAAAGCATATAGGGCAAGTAGAGGTTGAACCCACAGAGAAAAAGGTTATTTATCTTTTGCTTAAAATAATTAAACAGATTAAAGAGAATTTTTATAGTGAAATTAAATCTAATCTAACTAACAATTAAAATTAACTAAGGAAGCAAACAAGAAAATTAAAGAAAATAATTGGTAAGAAAGCAGTGAATAATCAAGAAAACAATTAATAAAAACCTCCAATATAGAATTAATATCCCTCTTGACAATTATAACATGGATCATTGATATCTAATAATTATGAAATCATAGAATAGCTTGTTGGAATTAAATCCTAAATTATCTTAATTAGATAAGATTACCGGCTAAGACTTAAATTACCCCTTTTACTTCCTAACAAATCAATTACCGGATAAGGCTTAAAGATTCACCAAGAAACAAAGCATTAAGATTTAAGAACTAGTAATTTATACAAACACAAAGAGCAATTTCTCACTTAACGTCCCTTATCTCTCTTGGAAGGAGGTGTTAATTCTCAACCAATTGCTACAAACAACCAAGCCTGGACTATTAATCATCGACTTGATCTAGCTAATGCTAACTTAATTTATCAAGAAAGTGCCGGCTCAATCCATCAAAACAAGCAACATAGAATTAAAACAGAGATCAAAGGAATACTCTAACAATTATCATATATAAGCACAAAATCTCACCAATATATAAGTCAAGAGATCAATTAAATTCTACATTGGAGTAAAGAAAAGGATTACTCACTCATAAATTGAGTGAGCATCCAAAGAATAAGAAGAAAAACTTATCTTATGGATGGGAAGAGAAGGGGCCGGCGGCACAAGGGCTTTTGTCCTCCAAATCTTCAATAATTCTACCAAATACAATTTCTAGATCTACATGTACTAAAACCCTAGACCTAAGGTGGCTATTTATAGTAAAAATAACCCTAGGAATTCCAATCCTAACTTGGAAAGAGGTCTAAGTCTGTTTTGGGTCTAACTTAGACTCCAAGTTGGATTAAAAGTCTTCCTAGAGTATAATCCAAGTTAAAATAGGATCCTGAAAAAATCCTGATTTCGTGCAGAGACTTCAACGGCATTTTTGGGCTTGAAGATGGTATAACTGAGTCTTGGACTTCAAAGGAAAGTTGTAGATCTCGGAGTTAGCTTTCCAACGAGTACTCATGAGCTTCAAACGGAGGTCTGAGCAGAAAGTTATGATTTTTCTACCAAAACTGCGTTGAATCATAATCCTGTTAGGACTAGAAGCGGGAATAAGCGGAAATTGGATATTTCCTTGGATATAGGAGGTATTAATTGGGTTTTTAATTCCAATTAATGACTTATATGGGCTGAGTATTTTCCCATATAAAATATCCAAAAATACCAAAGCTTAAGGGCTTATTCATGACTTGTCTTCAATTCTTCATAATTAAAGCTCTAATCTTCAATCCTTGCTCCTTGAAATAATTCTTCAAAGTCTTCAAATCTTCAAATTATCTTCAATGAGTCTTCAAACACGAGTTTCGAATCTCCAAATCTATACTCAAAATTGCTTTGCTCAAATCTGTGTAAAAAGTCATCAAAATAGCTCCAAAAATAGTGAAAAATAGCAATTTCCCAATTTCACATCACTTAAAGACTCAAAACACAAATATTATCAAAATAGCATATATTTAAGCATAAATGGATCCAAAAACATAGTAAAATAGCCATAAAAATAGGGTTGTTTTTGGCTCAATCACATACCTCACATTCCCAAGCATCTTGACACTTCCATCATGCAAACGAAGTTTCACACTCCCAATGCCTTCAATTCTTTCTTCACCATTATTAGCCATGTAAACAGGCTTATCACACTTCTCAAGCTTCGAAAACCATTCTTTCTTTGTGCAAATATGTTCAGAACAAGCAGAATCAAACACCCACATATCTCTAGTGTCTTTCTTTTCTTCTTGCTCTGTCAAAACAACAGTTTCTTCATAATCTTCATCACTATCAGCAGCAGCAACATTAATACCACCCTTATTCTTTTCTTTAGATTTCATGAAATCCCCCAAATCTTCCATTAACTTCTTGCAGTATCCATTAACTTCTTGCAGTATGCTTTTATGTGCCATATCTCATGACAATAATAGCACTCCTTGCTACTCATATCTACCATTGGCCTCAAACTTGATCTTCCTCTTTCATTGAATCTACCCTTTAATCTCGAATCATTCTGATCTCTTCTATTAGTTCTTCCATGCACCACCGTGAGAGCACCATTCTCTTCATCTTTCTTTTTAGTTTCTTTCAATCTATCATACTCAAAAATTGCAGAAGTCACATCTTGCAAGCTCAAGGTTTTCCTACCAACCATCAAAGCTCTAGTCATAGGATCATACTTGTCAGTAAGAGAATTAATCAACAATACTGCTTTATCAACATCTTTCATGACTTCATCCACACTGCAAGCTGAGTAACCAATCTATTGAACTCGTTTAGGTGTGCCCTTAAACTTGTTCCCACCTTCATCTTCAATCCAAATAATTCTCTCTTCAAACACAACATGTTAGTAATCGATTTTGACATATACTCCAACTTATCCATCAACTCCTTTGGGGTTTTCACATCTAACACATCATATTTAATTTCAGTAGCAAGATTCAAACGAATTGTACTTACTGCTTTTCGTTGAATATCTCTCCACCTGTTGTCATTCATCGCTGAAGGCTTATCAGCTTCAAACGCATCTCCCAATCCTTGTTGTACTAATACATCTGTTACCGTACTCTTCCACATCTGAAAACTGTTCGTTCCATTGAACTGCTCAATCTCAAACTTCAAAGCTGATCCGCTACTTTCTGTCATCTCTAATCAACCAGACTCTTGATACCACTTGTTGTAACTTTTGATATCCCAGGAAATAACCAAACAAATAATTAAAGCCGAAACAACAAAGCAAAATTTTCTTGTGGACCTATGCCACAAATCTCCACTATCAAATCAATCAATTACAATCAACAATCATAACAATCTCTCTAGCAAACTCTCAATCTAATCAACCCAACATGGGTGATTCTCTCATAACAACCTAAAGCTATCTTAGCTTTCTCTCACAACAATACAACTCTTTCTATCTCATACACTCAAAAAACTAAACACAAACTGCTTATTTATACTAACACAAACTTGGACTCCAAGAATCCCTTTCCTATTAGGATTCTTGTCCACCAATCAAAAAATCTAGAAAAGTCCTAATCCAAATCTAATTAGGAATTGGATCAAAAATCCTAACAGGTTAATTGAATATTAGAACTCTGATGACAGTCGGTTTCATACACTATATGCTCTTTCATTGCCAAGTCAGCTATTGAAACCTTCGATTCTGAGAGCAGCTCCCAATGCTCTAATGCTGGAAGGCAAGAACTATTGCAAGCCATTCATACATAGTTATCAAAACCGGATCGGATTGCTGGTCTGATCGGTTGAATTGGACATGGAAGCGGTCCGATTCTACAATAAACCCAGAGATATAATTGACCCACTAAAAATAGTGTTGAACCGTTGGTTTTTTAATTGACCCGTTGAATTGTCCAGGTTTCAATGAACCGAACGGGTTTTGTAAAAACACTTAAAATGTCTTAAATGACATTAATGAATTTAATTTATTTGAATAAAAAACTTGTCTTTTATGTCATTTAGCAAAAATATTATTTTTAATTATTAAATTTATAAATTAAACTCAAGAAAACCCTAAAGGCTCTAAACGGGAAAAGAAACAAAAAAAATCAATAACAATGGCAGAAGCCATTGTCGCCTCCTCCCTCTTCTTCTATCGTTTCCAATTTTTTTTTTTAATCTTAATCTCTCTTTATCTAGCTCAACACCCATGACTACTGAAGCTTTGGATTTCAAAATTTGAAGGTATTTTAATTATTTTGTCTATTTTTATTTACTCAGTATGTTACACTTTTCATTCAACTGATGCTAGATAAATTCCATAATCTTTGATTTGCATTTTAATTTGCACTTTTCATTATTTTGTCTATTTTAGTTTTTATGCTAGACGCTAACATGGTCTGAATCTTTGTCATATTAAATCTTTTTCTGATTTTCCAAATAGTAGATGCTACTAATTAGAAAAAATGTATAGGATGATAAAATAAGCAAGTAATGCCTAAAAACAAAGCTGAAAATTGCAGAGATATGCTACTATACTATATTTTTTTTAGAGATGCTACTACTATTTTTTTATTTTGCAAAATTCGCAGACCATAAAATGGCATTTTATTATATACTAGTTTTCACCTCCACGTGCGCTGCACGTAATCAATTTTGTTTAAATTAAAAGAAAATTAAAATAATAATTGAAATTAATTATAAGTAAAACTATCAAAATCTGATCCAACCTCGATACCCGTCCAACCCGATCGAATTCGATTTTACCAGAGAAATAATTGACCCGAGCCTGTCCTATCTAGACCCGATAAACCCGTAACTCGAATGAACCGAGAGAAGTTAACCCAGATGACCCAAGAATATTATAAACTAAAATTATGTTATATTCAATAAAATACACATTGTTATAATTTTAACCATTTCAAATAAATTTAAGAATTAAACATTTAAAAATCCAAGGCTGACCCAATTGATCTGAGTCATAAACCCGAAAAATTCAAAACCTGAATGACCCAGAACCCGAGTCACCTGAGACCAAAACTCGAACCGCCTGACCCTAAATCCAGCAGACCCGAATGACATGAACCCAGATGAGTCGAAACCCGAATGATATGAGAAAATTACCTCACTCATATGACCTGGACCCAGATGAATATGACCCGAAATCCGTCCAACCCGCCCAATTGACTCCTCTAACTTTTTTTTTTTTTCGCGTCAACTCCTTTAACTTTATAAGTCAAAGGAAATAACTGAATGTTACTCTTCTTTTTATTTTTAAAAACTTTAAATTCTTGTTATACACTCCAATGCACACTCCAAAATTGAAAAAGGTCAATCACAATAATTAAATTTTAAATAAATTTTTAACTTAATTAGTTTAAAAAATGATGAATAATTAATGATTAGGTAAATTATTTTAACTTTTAAACTTGATAATAAGACTTTTATTAGTTTATATTATATTGTTTTTTCAAATTAGTTTATATTATAATTGAAATGGGTACAGACAAAAAAAAGTCTCCTATTTTTTTAAAATTAAAATGGTAAATGAAAATATTTATAAAAGTATTGAATTTAATTAAATATAAAAATAGAGTTTTTAGTAGAATAATTGTAAAAGTTTATTTCTAAAAAACTGTAAAATTTAAACAATGTCATTTAAGAAATATATTTTAAAAATTCAAATATATCTAAGTTTTTTTAATTAAATTAATAAAATGATAAAAATAAAATAGGTTTTAAGGATATTAGATTTAATTGAATAAAAATAGAGATTTTAGTTTTTTTTTTGCCAAAAAATAGAGTTTTCAGTTGAGTGAAACTATAAAAGTATATTCAAAAAATTCTAATATATATAAGTTTTTTTAATTAAAATAATTAAATGGTATAAAAATTAAATAGTTATAAGGATATTAGATTTAGTTAAATAAAAATAGAGTTTTTAATTGAGTAAAACTATAAAAGTCTAAACAATGACATTTAAGAAATATATTCGAAAAATAAGGGTTTAATAGGCGATTCAAAAGTTTTACAGGTGAACGTACTTTTTAATATAGTATAGAAAAAATAAATTATTAATTTATAATAAATATTACTATTGACTCAGTATTGACCCAATTGACAACCAGTGACCCAAGACTTGGAGCGGTTCAATGTCCACTCCGATTCTAATAACTACTATGGATTCAAAGGAAGTCAATCTTCCAAAGTCCTATGTTGGAGCGATTGTAGATGTCCTTATAGTCTTTCGATTTGTATGATGCAGAAGATTAGGTCCTTTATTTAATAGAAGGCTCAGAATTATGGCCGGAAAATGTCTCTTGTAACTTTAGGGGGCGTTTGGTTGGAGGTGATGTGGTGATCTTGGCAGGTGATCTCAGATCACCCCGTTTGGTTACACTTTTTGGTTTGGTGTGGTAATCCGGATTACTCCATGATCACCCTTCTAAAGGTGATCTGGATTACCACTATAAACCCATGTAATCTTTGATCACCGGTGATCTTGTATCACTGGTGATCTTAGATCAGTAGTGATCTGGGGGGTGATCCTAACCAAACGCCCCCATTATCTAAAATGAAATGGAAATTAAATAGCATAATCAATTTTCATAAATGTTTTCATTCAGCTATGGCTGTACATATTTATTGTAATTAGAAGTCTTAATTTTCCATCCATTTGAGCTAGGGATGCAGATTATAGTGCATCAGAAACTTCCTAATTTTGCATCCAAACTTTTCCATATAGTGGCTATTTAAATTATTAACTAATTTATATGTATTGAAACTAAGAATCTGACTCTCTACTACCAGACCAAATGTCTGATGGCCGAATTTGTTTATTTTTAACTTATTGTAAAAAGAAAAAGATCATAGCAAAGCTAGCTCTCTAGTTGACTTGATTCCTTTCCCTGGAGCTGATGAAGAGTTCGCATCACATAGAAGCAAACTAATAAGGTACAATCTTCATTTCCCTCAACCTTGCAACCCACATGCCAAGACTCTTCAAGGTATCTGCATACCCGAAGAACCCAAATTCTTTGCTCTTATTCATGCTAGAAACATGTTGAAACTCAATACGTAACAGATAATAAAGGGCAATAGGACAAGTAATCTCCTCCAACTTGTTCTTGCATAGTCCATGCTTTTCCACAATCTCGTCCCACACTTTTCCTTTCCCCTTCATCAGTCCCAAAAAATCAAACTCTTCCGACTCATCAAACGGGACGAATTCGAGATTGAATATGTCACACAACACTTTCCACAAGCTCTTCCACGCAAACACATCACCGTTGGTGCAATTGAAGGCTTGGTTCTTGGCATGGGGTGACACCGCTGCCCATATCTGCTGTTCCGCCAGCACGCGCGTATCACTCATGTCACAAAAATTCTCCCACGTATATTTGTTACCTGGATATCGAAACACTAAGCCCTCGTGTCGACAAATCGATGCGTACGTCACCAACGTAAGTAGCATGTTGTACACACTTCTTGACGACGCGCCTATTATGATGGAAGGACGGTGCACAGAGTAAGTCAACGACCGCGCGTGGGATGACACGATATCCTCTAGCGCGTAGTATAAGTTCGGGTATGGTAATCGGGGCAAGTCCTCCGTAAAGGGTGGTCCATGGGGATTGAGATGGGCGATGTAGAATGGATGCAAATAATGTTTGGTGCCTGTTTGGAGTGTGACGTGGCTAAGCCTTGAAGTTGGGCTCGACTTTAAGACATTGAGCACATTGGCTAACATAGCTGCATTGACGGTAATATCAGGAAGTTCAGTTTCACGAACTTGGATGGCCACCCAAAAGAGATGGGTGACTTGGTTTGACAAGGGACCAAGCTTGTTGCGGGTGTCGTCGGTATCAGTGGCGTCAAAGGAGATGTAGCCGTCGAGGAGTGAAGAAGGGAACCAGGTCGGCTTGTCTCGTCGGGCTGAACCGTACACTTTCCAGGGTGCGCCGAGGGCTTTTGGGCTCTTTAAGGCTTCAGCTAAGCTAAAGCCAGCCATGCCCGTCACCCCAACTACCAATGCAACCAAGGGCTGCGGGGAGACTTCTTTAACTATTTCCATGCTCCACAAAGTATGGAATTGGGTGCAGCCTAGCTTGGGATGCTAAGCATATATATAGGGGAAATGGCGTACGCGTGTATTAAAGTGGGTAGATATCTACCAAAATTTCACTATTCGAATCCATACCCGTTTATGGCCAAAAAAAAATCCATACCCGTTTATATTTAAAATATCTAAATGCACTTGTAATCTGTTTATTACTATTTTTGTTAAGATATTCAAATTCACCCAAAATCTGTTTAGTATTTTTAAGACACGGTTTAAATCCTTTGTGTCACGTTATTACTATATATATATGGAAGTTAGTTGGCAAAAGCAAGTTTACTATGGTGGTTACAAGATAGATGCACAATCAATCTCAAATCCAACCTATTGGATTAACTTTTCCAATTTGTATTTTACGTAATTTACTTGGCTAAAATTTGTTTACTAAACCAAGTTGTTTTTTACTTCTTAAGCCAATATATCTTTTTTTTAGATAACTTCCTAAGCCAATTTCAAGTTACTGTTAGTAGGTGAGTTTCGTTTATATATTCTAGTTTGAAGGTTAATGAAATCGATCTTTTGAGACAGGGACGGATGTAGTATGGGGATACTGAGGCCATGTGTTCCCACTCAAATCATCGAGTCCCTTTGAGATGTATCAAAAATAAAGATATTTTAGTTTTGTAATGGTGCCTCATTAAATATGATCATCCAAAAAGTATAGTAAAACCTAAATAATTTACACCTCCAAACACGATAGTTATTTTCTATGACTAATCCCACTTTGGTCACATGTATTTTTTGTTCTTTTATATTTAAAATTTTCATTTTTATCCTTCACAAGTTATAGCTAACTCCACATTCATTTCCAGACTCTTATATGCCTTCTATACCGTTTTTTATTTGTTTAACCAAAGTGATCTCGAGTCATGAACTGAGAGTCTGAGACTAATCACTTTTAGATCAAGAGCGTGAAAGGTCCTCCCAACAAATGCGTTTTAAGAGATCTAACTTATGTGTTTCAAGAGTTTTAACTTATGTTTTCGTTTTTGTCTGGTCAGATCACTTACCAGTACCTCAATCAATCTCATGTCGGTCATCTACCTTTTTGTTTTCCTTTCCTATGTTGTTTTGTAGTATTCATAATGAGAAAAAATTGACTCAATTAAATTTAAAATTATGAAAACTCGTATAAATTTTGTTGTATTTTCATTAAAATTTTCTATTCATTTCATTAAATTATATATTTTTAAAGATAAATTATATTTTTTTATATATAATTGATACTACAGTGTGTTGTGTGCCCCCACTACTTACAATTCCTGGATCCGCCCATGTGTTGATGTAATGTATCTGATCCTACATGTAGATGTAATAATGCATTAATAGTTTACGTCACTTATGACTAACTAGAAATTATCAGATACGTCTAATTTTTCTTTTTTTGGGTGAAATAGATGAATTAAAATCCTCTCGCTCCATTTTTTGTGCCCCACTATGCCCCATCCACCAAATTATGCAACGTGTCTCTAGTATTATATCTTGTTTGTTTTCGAATTTTAACAAATAGTAAAAATTCCGATTAAAACCAAGTTTAGCCCAAAATTAATAACAAATAACTATATATAAGGGTTAGTCCTGAATTTTAATACATTCCCCATATGATTTTAGAATGAAAATATAAAATTATTATACCTACTATTAATTTTATGAGCAATGCCCTCATTGAACGCCACATGGCGTTTTGCTTCTTTTACATGTGTTAATTGTTAATCTCCTCAAACTTTATTTATCATCTTTGTATTCATTAAATAGTGAGTTTTATTATTATAAAATAATTCTATTATATATATTATTATTAATTGTGTGGTTTATTCAATTGAACCTATTAAATAAGCACACATACCAAACAATACAAAATGCAATGAATTATTGGATTTAAAGAAAAATACAAGCACCTATTATTATTAATTATGTTGTTTATTCAATTGAACATATTAAATAAGCACACATACCAAACAATACAAAGTGCAATGAACTATTGAATTTAAAGAAAAATATAAGCACCAAAATGACTATAAATAGACAATAGTTTTCAGAACAAAACTCGCAAGATCAAATGGAAAAAAAGTGAAAAAGAAAGGAACGATGGTGGACATATATAATTACTTTTCAAAAAATAAAATATAGTTACTTTCTTAAGCAAATTTTCTTAGAATAACATCTAGATTCGATTTCTTAAAATAGTTTTCTTAACAAAATTTATTAAGTAGACCATCCGCACGTGAAACGCGGGCTGTGGAACTAGTTTAATTTAACTAGGCAAGCAAGGAATAACATTAAAAACTGAAAAAAGACACGTGTCATTATTTGGTGGATGAGACACAAAAATAGGGGAAGAGGATTTTTATCTGAAACAGATACGTCTAATTTACCACATTAGTCACAATTTCCATGAGTCGATCGAACTAGGCCGGTTTTGGACTCAACATTAATGGTTACCTTCCTTCTCCAAACTCGATTAATGAAACGAGTTTTTTTGGTATCCAAGCTTATCCAAGAATAGAAACCCCTTCCCAAGACTTGTCTATGCCTACCCAACAAATCATTATTATAATTTTGCATTTTGGTACCATATTATATATATTTTTTTGTTTCGTAGTAATCACTAACATATATATATATATATATATATATATATCAATTATTTATTCTCGATATATATTTAATTATTTATTACATGTTAACTTACATATCCATTATAATTTCCTACAAGAATATAATGGACAAAAGGTATAAAAAGAAAGCACAATTTAATTAATTAACTTATAAAATAAGGGTAAATACCCAAATTGGGACTTAAGTTTGGGAAATTGCTTAATTTGTGTCTAATTCTTTAGATTGAATCTAATGAGTCCTAAGAGTTTGGGTGAGTAAAACAAAATTAGCCATTTTTCTGATGGAATCCCACGTGTTGTACACACGTCGTTAAGTCAATAACACATTGTTATCACGTTAGAAAAAAACCCACATAATATTTAATGGCATGTGCATGACACACGCATTTCCGTAAAGAAAATGTCTAATTTGGTTGATGATCCAAACTTTTAAACCTGATTAGATTCAATCTAAAGAATTAGGATCAATTTGAGCAGTTCGCCAAACGTTTAGTCCTGATTTCAATATTTATCCTATAAAATAAATATATTTAAAATTTTAATTTACGATTTAACTAAATTCATTGGTCCAAATAAGTAGGCTTTACTTAGACCGAAAATCAAAAACTGGTTTATTTATCAAACGAACCTCATTTTCTTGTCAAGTCCATCCAATATGGACTTCAAAAATCAATCCAAATTGCTCTAAATATCGAACAGGTAAGGCCTTAGGTCGATAGTCCGATCCTTAAAGCAATTTTATTGCCAAAATTCATTTTTCAGAAAAATTCCCATTAAGAGTTCCAAGAGAAGCAATAAACTACAAAGGAGTAAACAGTTCGGGTGATTGAACTTTTGTCTTCTTATAGTTGTTTGACATCGTTTTTGTTTTTTCTTTTTCATTTTTCATTTTGTTTACATTATATTATCAGTTTTTCTAAAACAAAAACATGTTCAGATATATATTTTTGTTGTATAATAAAAGAAGTTAAAAAAAGTGGTGAGAAAGCATGTAAGTTACTTTCATTAATGTATTTCTATATTTTGTAACTGTTTCAAAAAACATGAAAACATGAAAAGCTTACTTTCACTTCTTTCCAAAATACTAAATTTGTTTCCAAAATTTTTTAAAACAGAAACAACCAGTCAAACGTGTTATTCATCGTTTTGTTCCCAAAACAAAAATAATTAACAACAAAAAATAGAAAATGACAACAATGCGAAACAACACCCTAATGTAGACTTCAAAAGTTTTAATTATAGTGGAGATAATAAGAGAGCTTGAGGGAGAGAGAGTAAAATAGGGTTTGGTACATAAAGTGTTGTTATTTTAGCGTGCCGTCATATGTTTGTGCAAGCATATGTATGTAAAGCCTTGATAAAATACCAATGAGGGGCTGGATCAAGTGGTAAACGACTTGTTCCAATTTAAGCAGGTCTCAGGTTCGAGACCTTACGTACGCAGCTACACCGTTGATAGACTCAGCCACCCAAAACTAGATGCGCGACCAGTGGCATAACCAGACATTTCTTTAAGTGGGGTCAAAAACTTGCACATCTATTCATGTTACTCGCTAGCCAAATAAAAGTTACATATATTAACTTAATAATTTTACTTTTTAGAATCATATATAATGTGATATATTAATTTTATAATGTTTTCATTAAAAAAAATTATGGGATTTTCGATAAATTTCTTTTAATATAAATAAAAAGCTAGTTTTATACGGCTAAATAGCTTGTTTGCCCCTTGAACTAGGGGTGGGCGTCGGTCGGGTCGATGGTAAAATTTTCTAAAAAACAACCACCGACTTGAAAACGCCACCGATCACCGCCCGACAGCACCCTAAAACCGCAAATCACCGAGCGATATCGGTTTCGGTCGGTTGGTCGGTTTTCAAGTATCTATCGGTTTCTTAAAAAAAACATGCCAATTTATTTGTCAATTTCTGGTCAAATCAGGTAGATAAAAACCAGAATGAAAGATTGAAAAGGTTTAAACAACAAATGCATTTCAACATTTCAGTTTCAGAATTTCAGATTGCAAAACTCAATGGCTATAAACTACAAGCAGGCAGTATGAAGATTGAAACTTTAGAGTTGAAACAACAAATGGTCAAATGCATTACAGATTAATAATTAGAGAATTTCAACTTTCAAGTATATAACAGACAGACAAGCAAGGCTATAAAAAGGAAGGGTAGAATTCGCATGGCCTCACCCTCACCCGCACGAGGGATGGTACATGCCCAGGATCAGCAGCCTTACAGGTTCCATCATTTATAGTCATCCTCTCTATCCTGGTGGAATTTTGACTTAGCAGAGTAGTTAAGAACTCTATATAGTATTTTGGGAGATTTAAACAAAGAAAGACCAAACAAACAAGTGGAAGCAACAAACCCTAAAAAGTGGAAGCTAAACAAAGAAACTTGGAAATCTAGTATTCTTCCATCCAAAACGAAAAACCAAACAAATTTCAAACTAGAAATTGAAAAAAAAAATTAGGGATTTATGGTTCAAATGATAGGAAAGGGTTCAAATTTTCGGTGTTATAAACAAGAAAAGAAGTGGAAACATAGTGGGAAACAAGAAATTTGATGGAAGAATACTAGATTTTCAAATAAATTTTGGATTGAACTGTTAGAATTTGAGATTTGAATAAGAGAGAACAGAGCGCTGCGCAATCGAGGAGAAAAAAATATGAAAAAAGAATTGTGTTTTAGGTTTTAGGTCATATATATCTATATCAGATATAAAATAAATATAAAATATATATTATAATTATAGTCGGTCGATTTTTCGGTCTGGTTCGGGTCAAAAAATTCAGACCCGAACACCGACTGAAGTATGTGGAACATGGGTCGGTTTCTAACCGACATACTGACCTACCCCTCACAACCGACCATTGTCAGGTCGGCTGCTTCGGTGGCAGTCGGTTGGGTCGGTAGACCCGACCCATGCCCACCCCTACCTTGAACGTTGAAAATTTAGGCTAGTTTTCCCCACGAACTAATAATCGTGCTACACTGTCCCTTTAATTTTCAAAATCACGCCAAATTACCCTTGCCGTCTCACGTGACTAACGGTTCCGTTAAACTCAACCTTAGTAGCTGATGTGGCCATTATTCTCTAACGTGGCTTTTCCACGTCAGCGTTCGATGGGTCCATAATGGGGAAAATTCCACAAGAAGAAAAAAGGGAAAATTCCGCAAGAAAAAAAACATAAAAAATTAATTTTTTCTGTTCACTCTCTCTCTCTCTCTCCTCTTGTTCCTTCTCTTCCTTCTCCACTTTCTTAATCAAATCCAGAAATGAAGAACTTAGAACCCTAACTACCTCTAACCACCCCTAACAGCCGGCCATCAGTGCCGATATCCACCGCCAACCACTGTAAAGTCGTCGGAAAATCCTAATAGCCCTTAAAAGCATCGTTTTTTGTCTCCCCAACTAGCACTCACACACAAAACCAACCCAGAAATCCAAATAGTAGAAAATTTACAATTGAAATCTAATAAAGATGCTCATAAATTGCAATAAAAATAGAACCCATATAAACAAAACAATTTTAGAAGAAAAAAATTACAGCACCCAGATTCATCCAAGAAAAGAATTTGTAGCACCCAAAATTCTCAATTCACTCAAAAACTGAATCAAATCCACATAAATGTAAACTCGTAAACTAAACGAATTGATGACCCGAAAAGAAAAATTAAACTAAATAAAGTTTAGACTGAAGACCTGAGTTGAGAAGTCAACCACACAAATAACAGAAACACCAAAATTTCAAAGACAAAAGAAAAAAGGAAAGCATTTCATTTTCCTTTCTTCAGATAACACAAAGCTAAAGCACGGAGCTCGAAAACTCGAACCATAAAAAGAAAATGGGTAAGGATCTGAGCGACGACCAGGTCTCATCGATGAAAGAGGCTTTCACTCTCTTCGACATCGATGGTGAAGGCAAGATTGCTCCATCGGAGCTTGGGATCCTAATGAGGTTTCTCGGTGGAACCGACCCAAGTCCAACTCAATTCTACCGTAGCTTAAGAAAAATCGGGGCCGCTTGGGGTTATGGCGGTGAAGGGTTACCGGGGGCGGGGGGGGGGGGGGTAGGGGGGATCGAAGAAGAAAAGAGAAAAAAAAGGGAAGAAAAAAGAAATTAAAAATGAAAGTTAAAAGAAATAAAAAGGAGTAGAATTTTTCTTTTTTCCTAGCATAACAAAATATATTTTCATTTTCTTATTTTTTTGGAATTTTTGCTCCCTATGGGCCCACCTACTGCTGATGTGGATTTTCCACATCAGCATTTAACAGGGTTTAGACAGACCGTTAGTCAAGTGACGGCACGTTACTAACAATGTTGACAACAAAGGGCAATTTGGCGTGATTTTGAAAATTAAAGGGGCAATGTGGCACAATTATTAGTTCAAGGGGTAAACTTGCCTAAATTTACAAAGTTCATGGGGCAAACAAGCTATTCAGTCATTTTTATACGTGAAGTTAAAGGAAAAAAAACAGGTGCAAAGAGAGGTGAGAGAGTAAACATATATGGATATAAAAATTTTATACATAACCTTAAACAATATTTAAATGAATAAAAAAGTTAAAATGAAAATATTGAGATAAAATATGACTATATTTTTTTAGGAAAAAATATGAATATATTTTAAAATTATGGTTTAATTGTTAAAATATAAAATAATTGTAGTGGGATCAATGCTATGAAACTTTCTTTTTAATGGGGTCAAAACTATAAACCTATCATAAAATTTTCATTTTAGTCGGGTCAAAACTATAAAATTAAATAGGGTCAATTGGTGATGTTTCATATTTTAATCTGTACATATAAGTGGAAACTCAAATTTAATTGGGACCTCACGCTTTAACATGTGGCTATTGTTGTATATTAGAGTTATATACTATGTTTCCTAATAATATTTTTTGATAAATTGAAGTTATTTAATGAATAACTGTCATATTCAAAAAATGCAGTCATATTCAAAATATGCAGAAACATGAAAAGATGTATTTCTATGAAACATGAAAAGATGTCTTTCTAAGGGATTACATCTTTAATTGGAGATGTGTTCATTCATTCAAAGGGTGTTTAACACACCTCTTGAGATCTATAAATACACTTTACTTCATTGGAATTAAACGCAACATTAACAACAACAAAAATCAGAATTATTCTTACATCTCTCACTCTCACAAGATTCATTCTTCCTCATTATTTTTTTGGATCGAGTTCAAGTGTGTTCAAGAGAAGTTTAGAAGTGCAATCTTGATTTCTCTCTTTAAATAGGCATTGTATCCTGGGGATAACGTTTCCAAGAGTCCATTTGCACCATAGTGGGGAAACTATTATCCTTAAGAGAGCTTCCTGGAAGTGCCTTGCCTATTGCCTTTATTTCTTCTTCTTCTCCATATCATTTTCATTTGGTTGCATCAATTGTTCTCATATACAACAATTTAAGGATAATAGTTCTTCTCTAATGGCTACTGCTACAATCAAACCTCACAGCTTTGAAGTGAAGAAACTTGAAAAACTTAATGGCACAAACTACAAGCGTTGTAGCATGAAGATTTACTACCAATTCTCTTTGTTGAAAGTTGCATATGTTCTACATGAGTTCTATCCTCATGGTGAAAGTCAAGATGGAAACGTGGCTGGTGCATTGACAGAAAATCAAAAGAAGTGACTCAATGATGACTATATTTGTCGCCTCACCATCCTTCAAGCCATGAATGATTCACTCTTCAACACCTTTCAAAAATATGCGACTGCTTTGGAGTTATGGATAGCAATTAAAAACAGGTATGTTACCGAAGATGCTGGAAATAAATCTTTGTTTGTTAACAAGTACATTGACTTCAAAATGTCGGATTCTAAGTCTGTTGTTGATCAAGTCAATGAACATTCTGATATTGCTAATGAATGTGCTGCTGCTGGAGAACCTATTTTTGAAACTTTTCAGATTTCTACCATTATTGGTAAGTTACCTCCTTCATGGAAGGATTACCAAAGGTTCTTGAAACATAAGAAGAAAAAGATGTCTCTTGAAGACTTGATGAAGTACATTCAAATTGAGTTTGAAGCAAGGAAAAGAGATGAACTTGCGGATCAAGGAAAGGACACTAATGTTCATAACAATGAGGGTCTAGCATCTACTTCTGTGAAGAATGAGAATGATTCTCAAAAATGGCAAAAAACTTTTCTAAGAAAAAGGGAAAATTCAGGAAGTTCAACAAGGATTTCAAGAAGGATTTTAAGAAAAAGACTGGTCCTTGTTTTGTTTGTGGAAAAAATGGTTACTTTGCAAAAGAGTGTCGTTTTCGCAAGGGTAAAAAACCTGAAGCGAATATGGTTACCGATGAGGACATGGTTGCTATGCTTACCGAAGTCAATATGGTGAACAATGATGACAATTGGTGGATTGACTCCGGTGCAACTTGTCATGTGACTCCATTCAAAAGTGTCTTCAAGATCTATGAAGAGATAGATGAAGACAAATCTGTTTTCATGGGAAATTCCTCCACATGTGCTGTTGTTGGAAAATGAGTTGTCAAACTTCCTCTCACATCGGGTAAAGTCTTAACTTTACAAAATGTATATCATATCCCTAGCCTTAGAAAGATTTTAATTTCTATTAAGAAACTGGATGATCATTGTTTCAAATTTGAGTTTGATTCACAATAAGTCATCATTGACAAGAAAGATTCTTTCTTGAGAAAGGATTTGCTAAAGACAATGTGTATGTGCTTAATATCAATAAAAGCACATCCATTGTTGTTTAAGGAGATGTAAGTCTATCAAGAGTGGAAGGAGAATTCTTCCATATCCAGGTTTTCATGAATAAATCCAAGTATATTGTGTAACAAGAATGAACACTTTATAAAGGTGATCATTTCATGAAGGTTATAAATTGACAAATCCCAAAAGGGAGATTATGGAAGATGAAATGAGTAAAATAATCGCTAAAATTCTTCTAGTGAAGAATAGAGAAAGTAAATGGTGGATTGCATTTTAATGCAATATATCATGTCATTCCACTTGAGAATGCCTTCAAAATAATTAAGAGGTCTTCCTTTTAAAACTAAATCTATTGACTAAAAGTGAGTTTCGAGAAGGAAATTTACAAAGAGAATTTTGAGAAGAAAACTCAAAATCAAATTATTGTTTTGATAAATCAAAACAAGGTTGGTAGTCAAAGATTTTAGTTAATGGAAGATTTGGCCTATATATGTAGTAGTCTATATTTCTATTTCAGAATTGAAAGGAGATATCATGTTCTTCTATTACGAAGGTAAGAATGCATGTGCTCGTGGACAAGAGGACAAGGTGAGTTAATGGAGACGAGTTCTAGCGTTATAAGGTAAATTAATCTTGATTTGATAGATTTAGTCTATCATGTGGTTCATACTAATTAACTCAATGATGTTAAAAAACAAATAAGACTTTGGATGAATAGAGTTCCGAGTCTATGAGTAATTGGTTGGTTAACATCAATATACCCCATTACAAAACCTTTACAAGGTTGAAAAAAATTACTGAATTTTTATTACATACTATGAAAGGTATGCGACTCTTACCGGTTAATGAAAATAATCTTGATTGAATCCCACTCTATCATATTGATGTCAATTGAAAGTTTCTAATCTTGTCTTTTGAAAATCATGTGCTTGAGAGTTCAAAGGCAATTCAATCTTGTATTATAGTAGGAATGTATACATGAGATGTAAGAACATTCCCAATGCATCATACTTGGAATAGTGGGGGTAATAATTCTTAAAAGTGAGACTATTCCTATAAAGTCTCATATCTAGATGCATTGTTAAATCCACAACATAAAAGGCTGGACTTATGTCCTTAATAGGCTTATAGCTTTCAAAGTGGGGTGAAAAATGTGGTTGTGGACACCCTTGATGAGTCTACCTATGAAAGTAGAGAAGTGAGAGGCCGCTTCTTATGGATTTTTCGGTAAAATCCTAGAGTACTGTTGAATACAGGATAAGCGAAGGCCCATATAAAATTGTGCTGCCTTTGTGTAACACACGAACTGCATGTATAGTGTGAATATAATTTCTTGTGTCTTATATTCAATCTAAAGGTTCAAGCCTTGGCCACCTTTAGACATACACTATTACATATATCCAACTTGCATAGTTTTTCTTTGCATTTGTACATTAATTTTCATTCATTGCATTATTAGGAAGGCTAAAAGTTCAAATAGGGGTCTGACCTTTAGAGAAAAGGTCATTTAAGGGCCTAACCTTTCGATAAGGTCAAATAAGTGCTAAACCTTTCGATTTGGGTCAAATAAGTCCAAACTGTTAGATAGGATGGAGCGTGTCTCACACCAACAGGTAAGAGCGCGTCATGGATTCAGATTATGACACGTGGCTCTTGAATTTTCACAATCGTAGGATTAATTTAACTAGATGATGACACGTGGCACACAGCAAAACTAGAACCGTTGATTTTATTTTTTAATAATTACAATTAATTATTGTTAATTAAATTACGTTAATATTTAGATATAGAAATTAGGGTTTTTTTAATTATTAAAAAAAGAAAGAAAATAAAAGATGAAAAAAGGTTAATATTTTCTCTAAACATTTACTCTCTCTCCAGTCTCCAGTATCCTGACACCACCTCTAGTTGTGATATATCTAGCAAAGCCGCCGCCGATGATGAATCCTTTCCTTTTTGTTTTTCTTTTCAAAACTTCGTTCGTTATCGCTTAGAGCTCCTCTTCCATCAATAGGCACTCCCAACGCGTCGACGAGTTCCACCGAGCCAATCAATTAGCGAACAGTACAGATGAGCGAGACCGAGCCTTCTGTTCGGTCAGCGAAATCGATTTGTTCTATGCCTTGCTGGTTCATTTTTTTATTTATATTAGCTGAATATTGCTCTTGTTTTATGTGAATTTGCTGCTTCTTCTCCCTCTTCTTTTGTTTTGATATATCCTTTTCTATTTTGCTATACATTTTAAACTCTATTTTGATGTTGTTGCTGTCCTCTTTTATGATTTCAATAAATTTATTCTTTAAAAAAAAATTTCTAGATCTTTTGAAAATAAGAAGAATGAAGAGGGGAAAGGAAATTTTACTCAGTAGCCATAATATTTTCTACAATTGCCTAAAGGAAAGCTTCTGCGTTTCTTGTTGGGGTTCTTCTGCTTCTACTTCTTGCTTGTTTCATCCTTATCTTTTTTTTACTCTATTGTTCTGCTTCTACCACTTCTCCATTCTTTTACGTTTGTTGTCAATTTCTACTGCTATAATTTTGCTTAAGCAAGGTCTTAATTTTCTTTAAGGGTGCAGGAGAGGTGACGGCGGAGGAGCGATGGAGCTCGGCAAAGATCTGGGTTTGGTAGCTTGTTCTAAACAAAATATATAAATTAAAAATTTTCTATTGTTAAAAAATATTTAAAATGTTATTAGAAAAATATTTTTAAAAAATGTGAACTTAACGGAATCCATTAGACTTAACGGGATTAACAGAGCGTGTAAAACACGCGCATACCAAATAAACGATTTGGATTGAATTGACCCAAATTGAAAAGGTTGGATATTTATTTGACCTTATTAAAAGGTTAGGCCCTTAAATGACCTTTTCCCTAAAGGTTAGGCCCCTATTTGAACTTTTAGCCTATTAGGAAATAAGTGGGGATTGTTGTATATTAGAGTCATATACTATATTTCCTAATAATATTTTTTGATAAATTGACGTTATTTGATGAATAACTGTCATATTCAAAAAATGCAGTCATATTCAAAATTTGCATAAACATGAAAAGATGCATTTCTATGAAACATGAAAAGGTATCTTTCTGAGGGATTGCATCTTTAATTGGAGATGTGTTCATTCATTCAAAGGGTGTTTAAAACACCTCTTGATATCTATAAATACACTTTACTTCATTGGAATTAAACACAGCATTAACAACAACAAAAATAAGAATTATTCTTACATCTCTCAATCTCACAAGATTCATTCTTCCTCATTATTTTTTTTTGGATCAGGTTCAAGTGTGTTCAAGAGAAGTTTAGAAGTGCAATCTTGATTTCTCTCTTTAAATAGGCATTGTATCCTGGGATAACGTTTCCAAGAGTCCATTTGCACCATAGTGGGGAAACTATTATCCTTAAGAAAGCTTCATGGAAGTGCCTTGTCTATTGCCTTTATTTATTCTTCTCCACATTATTTTCATTTGGTTGCATCAATTATTCTCATATACAACAGCTACGCCACTGTGCGTGACGCGGGTCGGATCCGAATTAGTCAGAACAAAACTCTGAATAACGAGAACAACAGAAACTCTGTTATAGCCATTTTTCCAAACTCTAACAGCATGTTTGGTTGAGGGAATGGAATTGTAACTCGAACCAAATTCGGTGGTCCCCAATTTTCCAAACGTTTGGTTCGCTGAATCGTTTTTTTGTTTACAAGCTAATCACGAGAAGACCTGTAGTTACAATTCGGTTGTCCAAGTTAAGGGCTAAATGCGCAATTTAGGTTCTAACGTTTGCTGCAAATGACAATTCAGGTTCTGTTGTTATCTCTTGTGTCAATTTAGGATCAAACGTTATCGAATTGTGTCAGTTCAGGTTAAAATCAAACAGGACCATCTGTTGTCAAAATACGCGCTAACTTCACCGCGTGAGATACTCCACGTGGAATTAAATTGCCACGTGACATCTGGAAAAAAAAATTTGGCAGAAAATGATTTAAAAAAACAAGCATGCTGTTATCTTCTTATTTGATTTATGGCTATGGAATCTCAATCCAAATTTTCTTTCTTTTGGTTGGGGATTGAACTTTTTTTTTTTTGCCATAGTTGGGGATTGAATAAGAAATAAAATCATCATCATCCTTTCACCCTAGATGAATTTCCAAAGATGAGCTACTGCTGCAATCAAAGCGACGATGAATCAACCCTCACAACCCATCTCGTTTCCCCCTCGGACAACCCCATCTTCGCAGATTCAGCCGCCACCATCTCCCTGACGAATTCCCATTTCTCGGCTCCCAGGTACTATGGATTCTGTCAGATCTGGTCCCTTCGGTTGATTTGGAGGCGAAAATGACATGGGTTGAAGGTGGAGTAACGTTCATGGCTTCTCTGCTGGGTTGGGAAAACATGACTTCGCTGCCGCTAATTTGCAATCTAAAGGAACCCTAGATTTGAAAAATGGACAGAGTAGCAGTAGTTTTGGAGGACACCTATGATCCGTTTCTTGTCGGGTAAATGAATTCCAATCATTTTCATTTTTTAAAACACTTTTATTTAGAACAACTCCTCCTCCTTTTTATTTTCTCTTAAATTTTATTTGAATTTCTACCTGGTTTTTGAATCATTGGCTTCTAAAGTTGTATTGAAAACTTGAATTTTTTTATGGGTTTTGTTTTTGGTATTTGATTTTCAAATGAAATTAACAGTATAATTAGCTTCTTTCTCTGTCTTCAATTTCCTTTGTTAAAGTTGGATTTTTTTTTCTTTGGCCTTTGTGAAAGTTGGTATTATACAAAAATATAAATAGGTTCTCCTCCAAAGGAGTTCTATGTACATATTGATACTGGAAGTGATGTTTTATGGATAGGTTGCAATTCCTGCAATGGTTGTCCTCAATCAAGTGGACTTCAAGTAAATTCCCTTTTCCTTATATTTGTTTTTATGCTTAAATTGTTTTCAATTTGGTAATTGATTGGAACGAAAGGTCTTGAGCTACTATTTTTGTTGTTACAGATTCAACTTAACCCTAGATCCAACTTGGTTTTATTTTCATGTGTTCTGTCAAATATCGGCTTATGCCATAGGAGTTGCTGGGATTTTGGGATTTTCTGTTTATGATGTTTTATGGTCTTAGTTTGTTCGATTTTTGGTTCATGTTTTGTTAGATCTATAGGATTTGAAAAAATTGGTGGTGTGGCGATAGTGTTCCGGAGGGTTTGGCAGCGCCCGACCAGTGGAGTCCGAGGATTGACATTGCCGGTGGGTGGTGGCTGCAAGGTTGAATGTTCTTAGTGTTCATGATTGTTCATGAGAAAAAAAGGGATTTTGATCTTATTTTGTAATGAATTTATTGAAAATTGGTGTTTTTATATTTATTTTATTAAATTATGAAAATTCCATGCTGGCATACACGTGTCATCCATGTCTACACGTGTCTTCCACGTGTCATCCACGTCAGCGCGTGTTATACACACACTCCAGCCATTTGCAGTTTAACCTGAATTGACACAATCCGATAACGTTTAATCCTAAATTGACACAAGAGGTAACGGCAGAACCTAAATTGTCGTTTACAGCAAACGTTAGAACCTAAATTGCGCATTTAGCCCAAGCTAAGATTTGCAATTCGGGTCATTTTAGGAAAATAAACACTGTTTATCTGACAAATTTACCATTGAGGAAGTTTTATAATTCCATGCCTAATCCACTCTTGAAGTGATGCCGTTTTCGTCCTTTAGCCTTTCTTCTTCCCCTTTTCCTCTTTTCTTCTGTACTCCATTATTGGTCTGCCATGGAAACTGTTTTCAAGCTTGTTGATCTATAATTCCAACACCTTTCTGGCTCCAAAAAGATCTCGATCTGTTTATTTCAATTATCTAATCCTTATCCTTCAAACAATTTTTGTCATGTTCCATCAAACTCCATCAACCTCAAAACACAAACACACCTTCCATCCTTCGATTCGCCATCCTTATTTTCTATACTCTTTTTTCTTATCAAAATTATTTCCACTAATTAGAACCCAAAAATTTTCCATTTAATTTTACTCAATAATTATCTATTTATTTCCTCTAATTATCTTCTGCGAGGATGGAGGAGGAGGGAAAAAGAAAAAAGAAAATAAAAATATAAAAATAGATGAGATAGGATAAAATTGTAATTTTTACACTAATGGGTTGCCAATTCCTTGTTTATTCAACTGCGTTTAGTAGAGTGATGCGATTGACTCCGTTTGAACTGGAGTTGTGAGATTAAACATTGTACAGAGCAGATTAGGTACTGTACAGATGAGATTATAATCAGCGATAGAAATGGAGGTGTTAAGTGAAAATAGCGGTGGAGTGAGATTAGAATGTAAAATGACCATTAAGAGTATTAGTATAAATAAATGTGTATTATGTACTATTTTATTTTTTATAATTTAATTTTATCTATATTAAATTATTATATATGCATACTTAATTAATAAAAATATTAAATTTATAATTAATTAAATATTTATTAACTAATTAATATTTATTTCTTATTACCATTTCATAAAAATGTTGTATATTTTAATCAATATTAAATATTTTTATTTAGATTAATATGTTATATATATATATATATATCGTTTATTGTAGTGTAAAGCAGTAATTATACATATATATTAAACCTCATTCAAAATGCCGCTCTCTCATGTGTCCACGGTGGATTCGCTAATTTATTCCATCCGATTTAATTTTGTCATTTCCCAATTCTTCAAAAGTTAGGTTCGTATAACTGGTACCACTCTCATTCCCTGCATATAGTTCATCTATGCAAAAATCAGGTAGGTGTGAAATGCCCAAACCAAACAATATGCCCAAACCAAACCCTCATTCATTGCCGCATTTATTACACTCCTCATCTTTATCGCTACATAAGGCCATCAAACCTCATTCCCACAACACACCTGGTCCTGCTCTCCAAGTGTGTTGTCATTACCTTTTCTTGCTTTGCCTTTTTTTAAAAAAAATTTTAACTATTGTCATTTATCTTTTATATTGCTTTGGTTCTTTAATTTTTTTAATTTATTCAATCATTATTTCAATCTATTCTTTACATCCATCTTAATACATGTTGATGTTCTTTTAGTTTCTAATTTCTATTTAATTGATGTTTTATTTAATTATATTATTATAATTATTATATAATATATGCTTGATTTGTTCCTATCTACACATATGAGTTCTGACTATTAGGCTAGATGTTGTGGATTGGTACAGAAGAAGATTAAGAGAGGAATGTGTAGGATTGTTGCTGATGACCTCTGGGTGGGACTGAGTTTCTTAGGAACTTATAATGATGATTGCTTTACTTACAATGTTCTTGAATGTTATATAGTTATAGTCTTAGACACACTTTGAAGTTTGAATCTAATAGTAGTTATAATGTTTTTCTGTACTCTTTGCTTATTGGTAAAGCAAGGATAACGAATGAATGAAATGAACTGTAGTTAACCCATTTTTCTTGCATACATTAATACTTATACGACTATGTGTTGATTATTATAATTTATAAAGTGATCTCTTTCCCTTGAATTGTTTTTCTACCTCAACTTGGTGATGTTGTTTCAATTTAATTAAGCACTCTTCCTTTTATTTTAACAAGTCAAATTTGTCTCTTTCCCCAAGAGGAAAGCTGGCTTCCTATTGCTAACATTATGTTCTGCATTTTGCATGTCCAGGTACAGAATCTATCAAGATTATTGCATAGCTAAGTTGCTAAATATTCACAGTATATTAACTATTCAATCGTTTATGTCCCCTAAATAGACCCTCTTCATCACTATTGCTTTAGTTTATGGTTGATTGTTTCTGGCTTAATATCAACTTTTGAGTATATACGGAAGGTGGCATATATGTAAAGCATTGTGACTTCCATATTGCTCGTTGTTTGCAGCTGGAAGCAAGTATAAAAAAGGGTGATATTCAAGGATTTCAAATATTTAGCATTGGTGTTCTCTCTGGCTAGATATGAGTTCATGATTTCATGTAAATTTCAATACTTTGTACTTAAGCCTTTATGATTACTATCTTTAATGTTACTTCAATTTTAGAATGTTGTACCTATAACAATTCTAACGTGTAAAGAAAAACACTATTTGTTTGCACCTCTTGTGCCTTTTTCCGTTATTAATAAAATTTTCATTTATTTGCGCCTTTAAAAAAAACACTATTAATGAACTTGATAATATTCTTTCACAGTTTTACAGATGCTTTGTGTTAGGTTGAGGTAATCAGTTACTACTAATAACCTATTTTTTAGATATTAGAGTTAGGCAAAAAGTAGGCCAGAGTTAGGCCAAAGTTAGGCCAGACCATTAATTACAATTTTTTTTTGTTAACCCTTCAATGTTTAAAAATTAAACTGATGGCCTGTCAGGTGGATCATGTCTTGTGCAAAGGATTTCAATCTTGATTCTTGAGCTTATCTAACTATTAAAAGAAAAATGAAAGAAAGAGTTAATCATATTTTAACCATTTTCCTGTATCTTGCTCATGTGTCAATATACATTCTTTTAACCATTACTATTATTATAATGTGAATTTTACTTATGCTTTTGCATCTGCCTCTAATTTGTCTTAAACCTTTTAGACAATGGTTGTGTGACAACATGAACAAATTAGAGGATATTGATGTTACAAAAATATTTTGGGTTTTTTTATGAAGCAATCAAATCATTTTTGGATAATTAAATTGGAGGATATTATTAAGGAAACAATAAATTTGGAGTTTATGATTTATTTCAATTAGATTATAAATGTTTAAGAATTAAAGGAAAATGGAAGGAGAACTAAATTGAAATAAGATCAAAGGTCAAGGATATGTTGCCAATTATACCTAAAGTATAAATAGAAAAAAAAAAAAAAAAAAAAAAGAGAGAAAGGTGATGCACGACACCCACTTAGTGCCGTACATCACCCACCCATTTTTTTTCATCATCATCTTCCACCTCTCTTTCTCTCTCTCTCACAAAAACACCATTAAAGCTCCAAACCAAGCTTTCTCTCTCTGACATTTCTCCACTCATTTGAAGCAAAACCTTACATGCAAATACATATTTTTTCATCATTACCACTTAGCCTATCATACCCCATGTTAATTTTGGAAGATGATGAAGAATTGGAAAGAATATAAATGTTGAAGATTTGAGGATTTGGTGAAAATGGAAACAAGGTGTTGGGTAAGACTTTCTTTTAATGGATTCTAGTTCTATTTAAGTGATTAAGTATTTTCCTAAGTAAATTTGAATAAATTCTTGTTAAGATTCTTTGGTGTACATATTTTTGATGCCATGAGTTATTAATTTTCATGAGGCTACTTGGAAAATTGGAACTTAGTAAGAATTTGGTAGACTTGTTATGAAGGATGGATTTTTTAAAGAGTAAATATTGACTATTTTTATATTTGGGTATGAGAGTTAAATTGGGTTTAGACTATGTAAAGTTTATAATTTAATTTGGGTTATTGGTGT
>AWUE01016126.1:0-16049 GCA_001974825.2 Corchorus olitorius | reverse complement strand
ATTAGTATTGAGAAAGTCATTAGAATCTTTGAGTATTGTTAATTGGACATAAAATTGGTTAAGTTGGATGGAGGGAATTTCATAAGAATATTTAGTAAGAGCTTTGGTAAATTAAATTGAATAGATTTTGATATTTATGTATGGGGATTTATAGTCTTGGACTCAATATTTGAGAAGGTGTTGAAAGATGAGATGTGGTTCTATCAAGTGTGGGAATAAGATGATAATAGTAATTTTAGATGATGGATTAGTTATTATTTAATTATGAAAAGTGTGGTTAAGGACATCTATTTGGAATCTATGTCATGATAATTTAAGTTGGAATTTGTTATTGAAATTGATGATGGGTGGATATTGATATGAAAGGGTAATTGACGACCTAGTTGACATTGATATTTGGTCCAATGAAAGCTTAATAAGAATAATTGTTGATTTTGTTTTAAGACGCTTATTTGGTCGGAATAGGATTAGGACTTGCATTTACATTCTTCTAGTGAATTTATGTCTTATACTCGAACACTTTATTTAGAAGCATTGTGTTTTGTCACTAATAGGAGAAACAACATGTGTTAGGCGGACCCTTATTAGAGACTTCTCGGAACAATTGTGGGAGTATACGAATCTCCTAGCTTGCTTCATCTCATTAAGAAAAACGTTTTGGAAAATGCTCTCATGTGTTTATAAATATTGTTTTAAGAGCATGATTTTACAAGGTTTTTCTTATATGGTTTTAAGTGCATGGTGAAATCTCATGATGGCCTGTTGCATGATTTGATCTGTTTTGATATTTGTTACTTGTAAATGTCTGATTTGATCCGGGAAATGTGAGCCAGTGTTATTGATACATGATTATGCTTTGATATGATATGTGATGGATTATTTCCTTGTCTTGACAATGTATTTATGGTTGTGAGCCAATGTATTTATGGTTGTGATGATTATCTTTGGCACGAGCCTAGGGCTCTGAGTGTTGCAACAACTCTTCTTTGGTTAAGTAGTCCACGGACCGCCTTTTGAGGGGCGTGGATGAGTGTGGCCTTATGTGGCGGGCGCGAAGATAGGCCACTAAGGAAATTGGTGGGTGTAGCTATGGAGTGCCAAGTAGCAAAATCCACGCTAACGTCAAGGACTGGACCTGAAATCAGTGAAAATTTTCTTATGTCGTTTGCTATGGAGTTTTATATGATTCTATGATTTGCAAATCAACGAATTTATCAAACAAATGATTTCAAAAATATTATGTATTGTTTATAAATTAGTCCTTGACGGTTCTGGTGATCGACCCTGGCGCAAGGCGATACCAGAGATGTTTTCTTGGCATTGGTCCAAATACTTGCCGCTTTGATTTAAGTAAAAATGAGGCTCAACTTATTTTGGTATATACATGTATTTTTATACGGTAAAGGAATCTATGATTTTTATAGCGTATTTCTAAATTGACAGGCCATAATTAATTTGCTATAAATAATTGTTTATTTTACGTACTTACTCGTGTTTATTTTCTGACTGTTGGCTTTTATATATATATTGAGGCTACTGTTTTGAATGGATGTTTTAATGTTGTCTTTGATATGTATACGATATTAACGTACATAGTATGATTTTTGATGTATATGACTATATTTGGAAATGCTTTAGTAAATAAGATCAGTTTCATATGTATTGAAATAATAAAGGTGATGACCTTAGATTTGATTTGTTATTAAAGCGCCCCAATATAATTTTGCATCTGATTTATAAATTGAATGTTTTAGACCATGCACTTCACTCTTAATGTGATGTTAGTTAGCCCTCTGCACTCACTGAGTATTCCTTGGAAGGAATACTCACCCTTTCAAATTTTTGCTATGTTTTTAGGGACATTTTATTCATGCTGGACTCGACATTCTTGGGACTCTTTTAGTAGACGAATCTTGTCTCCTTGAAGTTATTGAAATAATGGATCCACTGGCGTTATTTTAAAATCTTCCGCTATTTACAATTCTCTGATTTGCAAATTACTTTACAAAATGCTTTTATATATATATATACACTGCTTTATTCGTTTTGGTTTTCTATTTTGAATAATTTTTTGTAAATCGTATTTTTACGCTTCGTGAGACCTTGGATGCGTGTAATGCACGGCACGCATTACGAGGAAACGCGGCGGTTGTCTGCGCTCGAGTTAGGGTCGGGGTGTGACAGGTTGTCACCTACAATAACTTTTCAAGTCTTTGAACCAATTAGTTTGCCATATTTTTTTTTGGAACATTATATATATATATATATATATATATATGGTAAATTGGTTTTAACTTAGACAAGGAAAAAGTAATTATTTAATCTCTTTACGAGGATGATAATATCTAATGTTCCAAAAAAAATTTGAACTAATTACAAGTTCAATCTCTCCTCCTAAATCATACCTTGTTATCAAGTTTCGTACCTGCAAAATTTAGACTCATCTGATCTGTCAAGTTATAATGGTGTTGTCTAATATTCTACAAGGCTAGATGATATATAGTTTCCCATATAAAAGATTACTCTTACTTGTGTATAATTTCTTTCTCGGGACGAAGCCCGGGTTGTACCCTAGTAAAAAATAAAAATGTGGAAAAAACAGTAAAAGGAGGAAGGAGATTGGAATAAAGTACAATAGGAAGAGGACAAAAAGGATATTTGGGTTGAAGGTTTGAATCAGTGCTTGGCTGTAGCATTTTGCTCCAGCGGGAACGTGCCGTTTCATTAGTGAATAAATTGGCCACGTGGGGCCGATTTCGACTAAAATTTGCAATTAAGGCTTCTTTTCACCAGTTCACCACCGTTTTGGAGCCAAACGGTGGTGAACTGGTGAACTAAACACAGCCTCAATAGTTCAACCAAACCATGTAATAAGGCCTGAATTTTAAATGTAATTCCCTCTTTTTTCAATTCCTTGCCAATGCAATTCAGGCCTTATTCGGTTCCTTTGAACCAAACATGACGTAATTGTCACCTTTTAGAATTCGAATTGTTAGTTCAACTGGCACCGTGTCTGAACCATAAAGTTTTGAGTTCAAGTCCCACAAATATATATAGGTTTAGTTTATTAGTGGATTTAGTTTTTTTTTTTGTTTATTTATTTAAAATTTATCTTTAGTAGGTAGATTATTTAAAATAGTATAGTATTTCAAGTTGAATTCCCATTAGATGTTTTAACATAAAGAGATTTATTCGGATGAGATTTCAACTATACCAAAAAAAAGTCATCATTGTACACTATTAAACAAAGGATGGTTTTTTATCGGCAAAAAAAAAGGATGGTTTTTTATACACACGACACAGGGCACTCACTACGTGAATAGTTTTTGGCAGTTTTTTTTAAATGAGTAGTTTTTTTAAAATAATATAAATAAAATTTAAATACTTATATTTATCCTCTAATGGGTAGTTTTTTTTTTAATGGGTAGTTTTTATTTTGTTTTGAATTTTTAAAAACTGAATTTGTATCCGAGTCAACTCGTGATACAAACTCAGGACTTGACTTTATAATTAGTATAGATAGGATTTAGACCCCAACATTATATTACTATTGTTTTGAAATGATAACAAAACAAAGCAAGAGAGTAGAGAATTGAAAAATGGAAAAGACAAGAGAATAAAGAGACAATAAAATATGGACAAGGGGAGGAGTTGTTCTTATTCCATCTTATTCATGTTATTCCATAACAAGGGAAATGACCTATTTATAGGCACATAGATACATCACCATAAATATAAGGGGATGAACTTAGTACATAGGTAAATGTGTATGAATCTACCAAGTCATCAATCTTATCCATATCTTAATTAGGTTCATGGACATCCACATATCATAACACTCCCCTTGGATGTCCATTGTTGGAGAATATGCCTCGTTAAAACCTTACTAGGAAAAACTCTGTGGGACAAAACCTAGTGAAGGAAAAAGAGTACATATGATCTCCCAATACGCATTCAAATGCTGCCTCATTAAAAACCTTACCAGGAAAATCCAATGGGAAAAAAACCATGGTCAAGGGAAAAAGAGTACAGCGCGTATTTAACTCCCCCTCATGATAACATCATTCAAGATTTTTGAGTCTACAGACTCCAATATGATGGACAAACTTCTCAAATATTGTAACAGGAAGTGTCTTAGTGAATAAATCTCAAAATTATCACATGAGTGGACTTGTTAATATCACCATTTTTGAAGATCATGCGTAAAAAAGGAATTTTGGTGATATATGTTTTGCCATATCTCTTATGATATGCCCATCTTTCAATTGAGCAATACAAGTACTATTATATTCATATATGATCGTCGGGATCATATTTCCAGAAGACAAGCCACATGTCTCACGAATGTGTTTTACAACAGACTTCAACCAAACACATTCTCGGCTTGCTTCATGTATTGTTAAAATTTCTGCATGATTAGATGATGTGGTTGTTATAGTTTGATTCATTGAATGTGCCATGAAATGGCAGTACCACCACATGTAAACAAATAGCCAGTTTGAGATTAACGACCATTATGAGGGTCAGACAGATATCTAGCATCTGTATAACCAATTAAATTTTTCTCGGGTACATTCGAGTAAAACAAGCTCATATCCATTGTACCTTTAAGGTACTAGAGTAAATGCTTAACCCCATTCCAATGCCTTTGTGTAGGAGATTAACTACATCTTGCTAATAAATTAACAACAAATGTTATGTCGAGTCGAGTACGACAAGCAAGATACATGAGTGCTCCTTATGGTACTAAGATATGGTACTTCAAGACCAAATAGTTCTTCCTCACTTTCTTTAGGTCTAAAACAATCTTTCTTTGCATCTAAAGATCTCACAACCATTGGAGAACTTAATGGATGCGATTAGTCCATATAGAACCGTTTGAGCACTTTTGTTATAAGTACCTTGGGGCACAAAAATTCCATTCTTTAAATGCTCATTTTGCAACACAAGGCAAAATTTTGCTCTTCCAAGATCGATCCTTTGTTTCAAATTCTTTCTTTAGGGACTGGATAACTTTCGGAAGCTCTTCAGGAGTTCCAATGATATTTATTTCATCAACATAAACAGCAATTATAACATACTCATTTCCAGATCTTTTCATAAAGATACATGGACAAATAGAGTCATGCTTGGATCCAACCTTCAAAAATTTCACTAAGGCGATTATATCATATATGCCCAGATTGCTTTAATCCATACAAGGATTTATTCAACTTGATTGAGTATTTTTCTCGAGAAACTGACTTATTTGCTTCAGGCAAATTAAATTCTTCAGGGAGTTTCATATAAATGTCAGTATCAAGTGAGCCATATAAATAGGTTGTAATAACATTCATTAGACGCATATCAAGTCCTTCAGGGACTGCCAGACTAATTAAATAACGAAAAATTGTTGCATCCACCACAATTGAGTAAGTTTACTCATAATCAATGTCAGGTCGTTATGAGAATCCTTGGGCAATAATGCGTGCCTTATATCTCACTATTTCACCCTTTTCATTTCGTTTTCTCACAAATACCCATTTGTATCCGACCGGCTGTACATCTTCAGGTGTACAGACTACAGGTCCAAAAACTTTTCATTTTCCAAGAGAATTTAATTCTCCCTCAATTGCGTCTTTCCATTTTGGCCAATTATTTCTTTGTTTGCATGCATGCTTTCATAGACTTTGATTCTTGATCCTCATTATCATCTATTATATTGCGCGCTATATGATATGAAAAAGTATCGTCAACGTTGACTTCATTTCGGTTCCATTAAATTCCATTCAAGACATAATTAATTGAGATCTCTTCATTTTCACAATTATCAGGTACCTGATGTTCTTCTGGAACTAAATTGTGTCTATTTACTCTTCTAAAGTAATCTCTTCACTCTTCAGGAGTGGACTCTCTTGAGTAATCTTATCCTCAATTTGACCATCTTGACTATTAGCTCCTTTTCGTATTTGAGTATTTTTATCTTTGGAACCGACAGGTCTACCACGCTTCAAGTGTGGTAGTTTAGACTCATTTGCTATACAAACATATCCGACTGGGATATCAAGTTTGTTCGGAGCATTCACTTACTTTGGGTCAGTAAAGGCGTCTGGCAAGCCTTGTAAATGAATTATCTTTTGAACTTCAGGTTCACATTCTTTTGTACGAGGATCAAGATGAGATAATGATAATTCATTTCAACTAATTTCCTTTTTCCAACTGCTTAATTTCTCCCCCTAATGTTGGGAAAACAAAGTCATCAAAATGACAATCGGCAAACCAAGCCGTAAATTCCAAACCCAACATAAATTCCCAACCTCATTTAAGGTCCCATCTTTGTGCGTTGTGGTGGAGCAATTGGAACATCCAAAAATTTTAAGATGGGAAATAATAGGTTCCTGACCAAAAACCATTTGCAAAGGGGTGGATGTATTATAACTTGTTGGCTTGATACGAATCAATGCTGTTGCATGCAAAATAGCATGGCTCCAACAAGAAATTGGAAGCTTTGTTCTCATAAGTATTAGTCTAGGAATTAATTGCAGACGTTTGAGAAATGATTCTGTCAGACCATTGTATGTATGAACATGAGCTACGAGATGTTCAACACCAATGCCAATAAACATAAAATAATCATCGGCACTATCAAGGCGTATTTTCTTCATTTGGATTATAATCAGAAAAATATGCTTGTAATCGAATCAATTGAGCAAGTAATCTCGCATCGACAGGTTACGAGTTGATAATAAACATGCATGTGACCATCTTGTTGATGCATCAATTAAACTATAAAATATCTGAATGGTTCACATGGTGGATGTATTAGTCCACAATTATCGCCTTGAATTCTTTCTCAAAACGTAAGGGATTCAGTCCCCATTTTGCTTAGTGATGGTCTAGTAACCAACTTTCTTTGAGAACAAGCAGCACATAAGAAATCAGTGGATTGAAGAATCTTTTGGTTCTTTATTTCATGTCCACATGAATTCTCAATTATTTTACCTATCATAATTGAATCGGGATGGCCAAACCGGTCATGCCAAACAATAAACATATACAATCAATAAACTTCTGGTTTACAAAAACATATGTTTCAATCTTACTAATATATGAGTAATATATAATCCGGAGGATAATGCGGGTAATTTTTTTCAAATATACATTTCTTACCCGAAATCATTTTTGTGATGCAAAGATATTCTTTAGTTCCTTCATTTGTATTCTCAATATGGTATCCATTTCGCCAGATATCTTTAAAGCTTAAAAAATTTCTTTGAGACTTGGGTAGAATATAGTGCATCATTAATATTGAATTTTGTTCCTCCAGATAAAACAATACTAGCTCTTCCGGAGCCTTCAATGAAATTTGAATACTTGCTCTTCTGGAGTCTTCAATCAAATTTGCACTACCCGATATAGTAATAACATTTGATTTTCTCATTATCAAATGAGAGAAAAATTCCTTTTGCTTAAGGATGGTATGCGATGTTGCACTATCCACAAGATATATATTATTGATGTTGTTGCCAACTAAATTCATCATTTATGCAATATGATCAAGTATCATGACAAGGAAAAACAAATCAATTCAAGAAAATCATCTATTGATTTGAAAACATAGAACGAAATATATATATATATATATATATATATATATTCAATATCAAGTTTCCATACATCAAAATAAGACATGAAACATATTTACATCCCTTTAATAAAGTAAAACATATAAGACATAAGGAATTCATTATTCATCATTTTCATCACTAATAACTCCTCCACTAATCAAATTATCAATTTTGCCATCGGGATCGGCAAAGAAATCATAAACATCCAAATGAGTAATATCAATATAGCCAAGTTCAGAATCGCTATCTTCACAAGCAAAATTTGTCTCAATTTTCTTTTCCCTTTTCTAAAGTGATTCATGATAAGGGTCAATCAAAGTGCTTTGGTGTACGACGGGTACGAAACCAATGACCTTTGTCATCACAACGATAGCATAAATTCTCGATATGCTTGTAATTTTGTCCACCTTTTCCTTTTTCCTTTCTCCATTCATTTCACTTTCACTTCGGGTGAAAGATGTACTATTAGAATAATCTCCATGATATTCATTACTACAATCACGATCATGACCAAATTCATAATTTGAGTGATTGTATGTTGCTACATTCACTTCAGGGAATGGAACAAAGCCAATTGTACAAAATTCATGATTTTTCACTATAGTATTGGCCTTGTATTGATTGGATGTTTTCGTTTCTCTCTTAAATGTGTCTTCAGGACCATTTAAGGATTTCATTTTTTAAAATCCAAGATAAATAATTCATGATTTTTCATTAAGAGTACATGGTTTTATTAAGTCACAAGAAGAAATCAATTCAAAAAATCATTTTCATAATATTGTTTAATTATCAAGTTAGATTACATGTAAATTGAAATTAAGAAAGATTTACACCAAATTGATTTTTATAATCTAAATCCAAGATAGGTATTTTTATTAAAATAACATCAAGATCCACAAAACCAATATAATTCTTTCTCACAATTTCAAGAGTCACAAATCCAAGTTTTGCAAGATTCGACATAATAATGCTATCATGAAAATTAGGAAGTTCATCAAACATGTAGCACATGAAACGAATAGATTTATGCATGTGTTCCATGAACATATATATAATTGAAAGTAGATAGTATGACAACTTCGGGTGTCAAACTTTGGCAACAATTAAACAAATATTTCCATCCTTAATATGACAACTTCTGGTGTCAAAATGATACTATGACAACTTCGGGTGTCAAGGTGATACTATATTTTTGATGTGACAACTTCAGGTGCCACGTGACAACTTCAGGTGCCACTAATATTCAAGATAGTAATTTGCTCATCCATAATTTTTAATGATAAAAGAAAGGTAGTAGGAGGAGATTATGCATGATAAAAAAAGGTAGAAGAAGAGATCATGCATGTTAAATAAACTTTGTAAAACAAAATATCTAACCTTAGACTTGTATGATTCAACTTTCAATCTCCATAGACTTGTATGATTGAATTTTCAATATCGATCATTTTGTGCTTCTTGATCGTCACTTAAACTTGTAAGATTAAACTTTTAATCTTGGTCGCAAAGAGCTTTCCATGTTGATAACGTGTTGTGAAATGATAACAAAACAAAGCAAGGGAGTACGTAAAGAATTGAAGTATGGATAAGACAAGAGAATCAAGAGACAATAAAATATGGAGAATGGGAGGAATTGTTTTTATTCCATTTTATTCATGTTATTCCATAACAAGGGAAATGACCTATTTATAGGTACATAGATACATCACCATAAATATAAGAAAATGAACTTAATACATAGATAAATGTATATGAATCTACTAAGTCATCAATCTTATCCATATCTTAATTAAGTTCATGTACATCCACAAATGATACATGTATATTCATAACAACTATATATATTAAATTTTTTAGTGTGACCGACGAAGTTGTTGACTCGGAAATACTCTTTTAACTTTTATACAAAAAAGAATTGAACACATAACTTAAAGCCGCTAATACTGATTTCTATTCCATTTAAATATCACAGCTGTCTTGTCAACTTCTCTTCTTCATAATCATCATCTCATAATCAAGAAGATTATTTAACTTGAGTAAATTTATAAATTATAATAGATTTCATTAAACTCAAGCTGTTCAAACAAAGTTTCATATTTTTTCCTAAAAAAAAGTTTCATTTCACCACTAACATATAAATTTGTTTATTAGCAAAAGGTACGTAAAAGGATTTTGAAAAGAAAATTACTTTCTTTAATGTAATTTAAAAATTCTAAACAAACTAAAAGGAAAAAAACTTAAAAAACTTCATTAATCATGGAGACATAAGTGAATCGATAATTTTTATTATTATTATTAATATTAATTTATTTTAGTATCATAATATCTATGGGAATTTGGGGCAAAAATTAGGTGTGGGGGGAGGTAGGCTGCTTTCGCAATTACGGACTAAAATCTACCTGATCATTTTAGTGGCGGGAACAGACGGCTATTAAAATCATTTGCACTTTTTCTTTTGAAAAATCAATTTTCCAGAAACGTTGTTAGATCTTCGAATCTATGTGATCCTTATATATCCTATTTATATACGAACACTCTATCGCCAACATTTACTCCATCAACAAATAAACTCAGCGCCCACCTTCCTTAAAGGTAAATTTCCTTTTTTCTTTCTTTAATTAATACTAAAATTTTAAGATTCTAAGATTCAAAGCTGTTTAAAGTTCAATCCTGGTTTGGATTTTTCGATTGAATTTGTTTTGTTGCTTCTTCATTTTAATGGGTTGTTAGGGGAATCGAGAAATGGATTCCATGGCCCTGCACGATGAGATCGACTCCTTCTTCGACTCAGCTCCACCGCTTAAAGATGCCGCTAAAATCACCGACAATTTGAAGAAATTCATCGAATCCAATTTTCCAGTTTCCGGTACAGAGGACCCTTGTTAACTTATCAACTAATTTATACGTAATAATCTCGCTATCGTATACTTATACGTATGTACTGTATCTCTTCCCATGTTATTTGGCAGGAGAAGGAAAAGGAAGGAGGGTCGTTTGCGTGACATCTGGCGGAACTACGGTTCCTCTAGAGCAGCGATGTGTTCGATACATTGATAATTTTAGTTCAGGCAATAGAGGAGCGGCTTCAACAGAGTAAGCAATGTAGACAAATTGTTTGTCAAGTTGGGATTTTTGGTTAGAGTTGGATTGTTTAAATTGCTTGGAATTTTTTTTTCAGGTATTTCATAAAGGCTGGATATGCGGTTATATTTTTGTACCGAAGGTAAATTTCGTGTTTGTTGATTGTTTTTCATATATATTGATCAAATTGTGTTTGTTTGTGTTTAGTCCATAAGTGTATTGGTTTTTGTTGTGTGCAGGGGAACCTGCCAGCCATATTGTAGGTCTCTTCCTGACGATCCTTTGCTGGAATGTTTTGAGTTTGCTGATGAATTAGATGTTCAAGGTTTGTATATTCTCTCAATGGGTTATTTGGACAGCTTGATAAGGAAGGATTTTGAGAGGGCCCTTTAAAAGATAGGGACATTCATTGCCAACTTATCATGAATTGATGGTATATCTTTATGTTTCCTACTGAAATTATTGGTTTATGTCTGATATTTCAGTGCGGAAACCATATTCTGAAGCAGTGAAGGGGGCCATTAGGAATCATCATGCTGTATGGACTGTTAATATTACTACTTTTTCAGTTTTCTTACTTTCATCCTTGGCCTCAGTTTGGTTTTTGGCTCTTGTTGTTCATGATTAAGAATTAGCCACCTTATACTTTGTTGCAGGCAGTATCAAGCGGCCTCCTTTTGAAGCTACCCTTTACAACTATATTTGAGTATCTTCAGGTTTGGCTTCAATCAACTTTTAAATGGTTCCTTCAGGTTCTTAGCAGTAGCTATTTGCCAGCATAGCAATTTCCCATAATGTTGGTGTTTTCAAATCTCAATCTTTATGAACATGCAACTCCGAGATATCTTCTGATTTAGGAGAAAATGTGAGGCAATTTGTGTAGTTTTCTATACTCGTGGTCAATTAGATAGTGGTTCTTCATTGTACTTTTGACACTCTTATATATTTTGATTCTTCTTCTTTTTTCTTTTCATTGCAAGAGTAGATGTTAAGAATAATTGCAATATCAATGAGAAGCCTTGGACCTCAGGCAATGTTTTATCTTGCTGCTGCTGTCTCTGACTTTTACGTTCCCTGGAAGAGCATGGTAATGTTTCAATGCGATGTGTCATTTGAAGAACCTTTTATCTATCCCTTTATTGTTAGGCAAAAAGACTGATTAATTGCATAGGCAGAGCACAAGATTCAGTCAGCATCTGGCCCTTTGGACATGCGACTTATGCAAGTGCCAAAGATGCTTTCAGTTCTAAGGATGGAATGGACTCCCATGGCTTTCTGCATATCATTCAAGGTTAGACACTTTTTTTTTTTTGCCAGAAAGTTACACATTGGTTACTCACTTAATTGTTTTCTTTGGAAGCAAGGAATGGTTGAAATGTGGTAATTAGCAATGAAGTTTTGTGTAGTATCACGTACCATGATTCAGTTCACTCTATTTATCCCTGTTTTGATCAACAGCTTGAGACGGATTCAAAGATTCTCTTAGAGAAGGCCAGTATAGCTCTTAAAAAGTACAAAATGCATTCAGTTGTGGCCAATGAACTATTGACCCGGAAAGAGGAGGTCACAGTTGTAACAACTGATCAAAATATTTTGGTTCAGCGTGACAAGACTCGTGTTGATTCTGATGTGGAGGATCCTCTGATTGGACTCCTTGTGGACAAGCACTCAACTTACATTAAAGAATCTAGCACATGATTTTCCAGCAAACAGAGAATACTTGAGAGATACTACAAACTTTCAAAATCATACTTCAACAATTTGAAGTTCTCCCTTCAATTTTCTGCATTAACGCATTTTTCCTTTCTCAGCTTTTCTGTAACAAATTGTTCCAATTTACTGATTGAAAGTGTCAATGTCTGTAACAAATTGTTTTCACATTTGTCAAGAACTCAAAATAAAGTATTGCAGATACCATAGGAATTGATAAGCTGAAAATCTTATGTATGGCTAAACTACCGTTAGCCAAAGCTTGTATTTCTTATCCACTTAAACGGAAAAGTGGAATAATAAATGCCACACATTGCATGTTTATTGTTCATTGAAGTTCGAGTAAAGTTACTTTTAATGCTAAAAATGATCTGATTAGTGATTATACCAAAGCTGGCTTTCACCAGTCCTTTTCAAGTCCCTCGGCCTATAATGCTCACGTCTTTAGCCCACTGCTCACCAAGCAGCAGCCTACGGTAAGGCCGGAACCTATTGAGCTGAACAAGCAGTATCTACTTTTCAATGATTTTTCAAATTTTGCTGCATTTCAGCACTCTACTGTGAAAATCAAGAGGTTCACCAATAATTCTACAAGAATAGGATTGGCATTTAAAATGGTCCCCTTCTATGTTCACCCATCAGACCCAAATAGCAGAGGCAGATGCAGAGACCCAATATAAAACATATGCAACATATAAGAGAGGAGAGAGGAAACTTTTAAACGCAAGTAAGGATTTCTTTCTTAAACTTGGAACAAATCTATATACAATTTCTCCTTTACCTTTTTCTAAAAGCACAAAAATATGTATAAGCATTCAAGGATCTAGTGTGCTGTATATAAAGAATTCCTGTCGGCCTATATGTACAACAATTTCTACTGTGATTCATCATCTGTATCAAGTTCAAGGCCTTCTGCAGCTAGAAGCTGACTTATAACCTTTCTCTTTTCCTCCTCCGCTTTCTTTCGCATCAAATCCCTTTTCTTTAGCACAAGGGTATGCCTCTTGATAGTACTGCTAAAGTGTTCCATTGATGCCTTCTTTTCCTTTGCCAAGATTCTTCTCTCTTCATCTGGATCTATCTGAAATTCCATCCAAATATAAATTCAGAGATGTATAGCAACATGAAGCTATATCAAAAACCAAATGACTCGCAATCATAAAGTTGCACAACATGGTATGAAGTCAATTGGTATAACATGATAAAGAATAGCAGTAGCAATAGTTGCAAGGATTTCGAGACAAAACCAGGAACAAATTTCATGCTCTGGTCAAAGGCCTTTCCATGTTCATCGAATTCTAATCTGGAAATTCTCCAATGCTCATGTTTGCAATTAAATTAGATTCAAATGCCCAAGAATGGGTATAAAATAAATCACAAATAGGATTGTAAACCAGGCAACTGGAAAATCCATAATGCGTATAGAAAGCCCCAAGTAAATTTACACCAGAAGGAATTTCAGAAATAACTATTTACCTTAGAACGAGAAAGACGGCGGACACGGAGATTCAACTCAAGCTGCTGCTGCTCAGCCCAAGCTGTAACAGCCATATCTCCCCGCTGATCCCAAGCTTTCCGCTTTTTAATGAGCCACTCCATCCACGCTTGAGAGGCCTGGAAGAACAGTTATCAGAAGATGCCACTTTTAAGGGGCAAGCTAAAGAAGAGTCAAATATGGACAGAAATTTCCAAATTTGCAAAAATTTTGGAACAATTAGAATTTCATTTTAGTAACCCATTTGAATAATACATGTTCTCTAAAATCTACAAGTTCCTTAATAAAGAACTTGATCTATAATCTACTTATATAAAATGTAAAGCAGAAAGATTTATAATTGAAAATTAAGAAATGAATTTGGATTAAAGCCATAAGATCTTTCACTCTACAGCTTAAATCTACAATGTAAACATTTTAGATAATTGCTGGGTGCGTAGTTCAAAAACAAAAACCAATTTAAAAAATTATTGTGATGACAGCTCCGTTATAAATGCAGAATATCCAAATACACTCAAGCAGAGTTCCATAAATCTACATCTTACCTTCATTGGATTGACTCGGTTATCCATATCATATTGCCTCCGTCTCTCCCCGTCTACGAGCAATTCATAAGCAGCTTGAATCTTAATGAATCTTGCTTCAGCAGTTTCACCTTCTTCAAGAGTCCCCTTACCATCATAGACTTCAAAAATGAAAATTGATTAGTACATAAGAATGGATGCCAAAATTTTCAGCCAAGTAATGAAAAAAGGACAACACCGCAGAGAAAGAAACTAAAGAGAGTGGAAGATACTGGACAAGTGGCAATATTCTCCAGTGAACTAGATAGAAACACAAAATTGTAGTATCAAAGCTTGTTAAATTCAACACTTACATAAAACCATTATAACCTCTTGTCACAACCTCAGATGCAGAGTTCTCATTCAATGCAGTCAGTTGCATTTCATTAGGGATAACTATTGCTATAAGAGAAACCTTGCAATCTGAGACACCATTTGCAACTTCTATAGAAAGGAGTACTGAAATAATGAGTGAATGCTTAAATATGCATTGATGCACGAGGGTCTTAATTGATTTGATATTGGAACCTTACACAGGTATTTCACTTTAAACTTGATAAATTTTGAACGTTTCTAGATCATGATAAAGGGTACATACCATCTGGATGATAAAATTTGGCCAAGCGTCTGTATGCAGTCTTTATCTGTTCTTCATCAGCATCCCTTTCTAACTCTGTTTTTTAAGAATCAAAATTCCAATTAAATTATTAATACATAAAACCAAAACAAAGTTGTCTTCATATGCATTTGCAATATACTATAGAAAAAAAGAAACTTTTCTCATCAATCTAAGCAGGGCATCAACTTACAGAAAGTAATAAAAACAATTACCAAGAGTTTCATAGGGTGATTTTTGATCAGTCCAATTGGATGCCCTAACGACAGTTCTCCTTTGATTGACACCAAACCAAGGTCCTTTCCTGCTCAAATCTCTGGACAAATCGAACCAAGGAGAGAAAAAGGATGGCCTAAAATTAGGGTTTCGAAAGGAAACCCTAATTCTCGACGGAGCTTGATGGTGATGGTGCCTGCTACAACACATGAACGAAGAAAACACCGTGTGCGGTCTACAAATAGTCCTCAAATTGCTCATTCCTTTTTTTCTGGAGTTAATTATCAGCTTGAATTATTTTAAAAAAAAAAGAAGAAAAATGGAAAATTATCTGCAGGAGAAATTAGAAATTAGGGTTTATTTTGGCGGTGAGAAATGGGGATTTGCATTAGTTGAGTCTGAAAAGTGGTAAGAAAGACGTAAAGGAAGAGAAGAGTTCTGATAACGAACATTTGAATCTGACAGAATCATTTTTTTTTAAACAATATTATTTTCCTCTCGTTTTTTCTGTCTTCTAATAATTTTTCATTTTTAATTTTTCATAAAAATACACTAATTTGGCCCAAAAAAAAAATACACTAAAATTTATTTAATTTTCTTTTTTTTTTCGCACCTTTTTACCGGGAAATATGTGGACAGCTCGAAGCCTGAAACAGTTTAGTCTGGCGCCGTTCGCTTTGGCCACGACCACCAGTCTTTGGCACTTGGCAGCAATTACAATTAGGATTACTTTACCAAAAAAAAAACTTAAGAAATGTTTTTTT